>JZKD02S1625053.1:66926-77814 GCA_000966675.3 Picea glauca
TTATTATTATTTTTAGTTATTTTAATTATTTTTAATTGTTTTGTTTTGTTTTGTTTTTATTTATTTTATTGTTATTTTTATTATAATGGTATCAAAATAAGGTTTAAACTATTAAGGTTTAAATTATAATTTTTATTTTTTTTTCATTTATTGTTATCATCAATAATTAACATTTAACTAACTTAAACAATAATAATTTAATAATAATAAGTAATACTTTAAATTCATGTATATATATTAAATTTATGATTCAAAATCAAACTAACTAATGTGAATAATCAAGGTGATTAATTAATTTAATTGGCCAATTAAATTAAGGATTAATTAATTAATTTATGTCGATTATTTGATTGAGGAGAATTAAACTATGTAAATTAATTTTAAGAATTAAATAACTTGATGAATGATGAGACACAAGGTATTATAATTCATAAGGGTGATTAATATGAGTTGTCAAAGGTCAGGTTGATGCTTGATTATATACATAAGTTAGAGGAATTGGCGAGTATGGTGCGATGCTAGCATAGCTACAGGGCGAGGGAGTCAGTAGTTTTCTTAGGAGAAGACATCGATCTTAGAGGCTTTCGACCCTAACCTAGCCACTTCCCCTAAAGAGAGTAATGTTTGTTTATAGACAAGTAAAAAAAAAACTTACGCCTAAATCCTGTTTTCTAGTTTAAGTTGTGCAAATGTGAATTGTCCTAGACTCACCCTGACAAAATTTTGGTCGATGCAGATTCAATTATATACGATGGTCAAGACTTGAGGAAATCGAGGCAGAGGGGCATCTTTGTAAGGACCACCAATGCCACTACCACCATCGCCTAAATTAGCTCTTATTTTGCACTCTTTGGAGGCCATAAATGAAACTTTAAAGGAGCGTCAACTAGCAGGGATCTAAGTGGAGCCCCCACCATCTAGAACGGGTAATCCTGAAGCATCAAGGGATTCAGGGGGAGGACCTCCACCCGAGGACATCACTAGAGAATTACAGAAGATGAAAATTCCAGAGTTTGTCGAGGGTCATGCCAGTGGACGTGTAGACACATGGTTGGAAGGAATGACCAGATGTTTCACTTTAGGATATTATGCTTCCACATATAAGGCGAAAATAGTGATTTTTCAGTTGAGGGACAGTGCCTTGAATTGGTGGGGAAACCTGGAGATGAAGTTGCACCTTACCCCAGACACCGTCTCTTGGTAACTTTTTGAGGAAACGTTTCGAAGGAAATATCTACCAACTTACTATGAGGAACAATAGGCGGGAGCATTTCATGCTCTAGTATAGGGAAACATGAGCGTGGAAGAGTATGAGATTAGGTTATTGGAATTGGTGAAATATGTTTCATACATAGATAATGATCAATGACAGGAATAACGCTTTGTCTATGGGTTACACCCTAAGATAAGGGCCATGGTGTGGATGTGGAAACCATATTCAATAGCGGAAGCAGACGAAAATGCACATTATGCTAAGGAACACACGAACTTAAATGGAGGTGTGAGGTTGACCTATATGCATCATCCTAAATTCGTGGGGAAGGCCCCTAGGAAATTCTCCAGGGGGGGGATCTCTAGACCGCCTCCTTATGGTAATAGAGTCGCACCAAGGACAACTGCTATAGGTATTTCAATGGAAACAAGTGTAGCATCCCATTCATCACCAACGATGCAGGCAGGTCCATGACCATCTCAGGGAGTAGCTAGTAGGGGTAGGGGTTCTAGGGGAAGGAGCTCAATTAAGAGACCATCACAGAGTAGTGTGTAGGTTCCATTTCATGTTACATGTTGGGGGTGTGGAGGACCCCATTACCAGCATGACTGCCTAGAGTTACAATCAGTCTTTGTGCATAGAGAAGGAAAGGCCTTGATGGGAAGAGCAAGTGGTAACCACCAGATTTATCCAACGGTTAATAATCACCAGGAAGAACATCAATTCACGGTCATGGAGTTTTCAGGTATGCTAAATCATATCAATGTTAAAATTTTATTTGATACTGGTGATACATATAGTTTCATTTCACCATCTGCATTATAAAGGAGTGGGTTGGCAGTATACGAGCACGTTGACTTTAAAAAAGTCGAGATGGCTTTGGGGGAAAAACAATCGATAGGACCTAGCATTGATAATTGTTTAGTAGACCTGGGAGTGTCTACTACCAGGTTGAAGGTATATGTCAATGCCCTCGGGACGTATGACCTAATCATTAGAATGGATTGGATAGAAGTACATTGAGCTATGGTAGACTGTTTCGCAAAAAGGGTGCTTTTTGTTGACGATGAAGGGAGGTTGGTAGAGATCCATGGTGTACTAAGATGGGTGTTTGTACGCTTTATCTCAACTATGAAGGTTAAGAGGTGCATGAGGCAAGGGTGTCAAATATATGTTGTGGAAGTAGTTAATGAAAGGAGGGGACCTTCCTTAGATCAATACCGAGTATTGTCAGAGTTTAAGGATGTTTTTCTGAACGAGTTACCAGGGTTACCTCCTGAGAGGGAGCTTGATTTTACTATTGAGATAAAACCTAGTGCAGAACTAATTTCCAAAACTCCGTATAGGATGACAACACCAGAACTTTCTGAGCTGCAAATGCAGTTGAAAGAGATACTCGACTTAGGGCTAATAAGGCCTAATGTCTCACCTTTGGGTGCACTAGTAATTTTTATGAAGAAGAAGGATGGTTCCTTACGCTTGTGCGTAGATTACAGGGACTTGAACCATGCTATAGTGAAAAATAGGTACCCAATGCCATGAATAGATGATCTCTTTGATCAAATGAAAGGAGCAATGATATTCTCAAAGATCGATTTGCGATCAGCGTATCACCAGTTAAGGATTAAGGAAGGTGATATTCCTAAAACTACCTTTTGAACTCTGTTTGGGCATTACAAGTTCATTGTAGTACCTTTTGGATTGACCAATGCACCAACAATATTCATGAGCCTCATGAACAGTGTATTTCGGAAGTACTTAGACCACTTTGTACAAGTATTTTTAGATGATATCCTCATCTATTCCAAGAATGAAAGAGAACATGAGGAACACTTGCGAGTGGTGTTTTCTTGCCTTAGAGAGAAAAAATTGTATAGGAAGTTGTCGAAGTGTTCCTTTTTCTAGAAATTCACTATTTAGGTCATATCATTTCCGGGGAAGGAATCTTTGTGGACCAAAAAAAGGTAAAGGCCATTATGGAATGGGCAATGTCGAAAAATTCTCATGAGGTAAGAAGCTTCATGGGGCTAGCAGGTTATTATCATAGATTTGTGGAAGGGTTATCTAAAATAGAGAAACCCATCACCACTTTGCAGTGCAAGGGGGTGAGGTATGAATGGACAGAATAATGTGATAGTGCATTCATTGATCTTAAAAGGTTACTAACTAGTGTGCCAATTCTATGAGTGTCGGATATGGAAAATGACTTCACAGTCTACATGGAAGCCTTAAAGCAAGGGTTGGGGGCCATCCTAATGCAGGATGGGAGAGTGATAGGTTATGCATCAAGGAAGTTGAAGAAACACGAGTAACTTTACGCTACTCATGATTTAGAGTTGGCAATAATAATGCTAGCTCTGAAACTTTGGAGGGACTATCTAGTAGGGAGAAACTTTGAGCTCAAAATGGACCATCAAATTTTAAAACATCTCTTCACTCAAAGAGATCTGAATTCCAGGAAAAGGAGATGGAGTGAGTTCATTAGTGAGTATGATTTTGGTATTTCTTATATCAGGGGAAAAGAGAATGTGGTCACGGATTCCTTGTGTAGGAGGCCACATGTCTTATCTTTGGTACCCTTAAAATTCAATATGAGGTAATGTGTGTTGACGCAACTCCTTGGAGACAGTTGGTATTTAAAGGTTACCTCAAACCTCCAGAGTAGGAGGCAATTAGATCTAGAGTATGAAGGATATAGTCTAGAAGTAGATGAACTATTGAGATATCGAGGAAGGATCTACATCCCTGCATATGGGGATATTCAAAACATCATATTGAAGGAATCCCATAGAGCACTTTATTGTGCACATTCGGGTGTGAGGAAAATGTACACAGACATGAGGAAGTTATTCTTCTCGATAGGCATGAAGCGCGATGTAGTCCATTTCATCCCCAAGTGCCTAGAGTGTCAAGAAGTGAAATCTGACCACCATCACCCGACATGCCTCCTACAACCACATGATGTTCCTATGACCAAGTGGGAAGTCATTTCTATGGATTTTGTTGTACGATTTCCACTCACATCTTATAGACACTGTGCCATTCCTGTAATAGTTGATAAATTAACCAAGAGTGCTCATTTTATTCCTCTTAGAGACACTTATGATGTCACTGATTTGGAATGCATGTTTTTAAGTGAGCTCATCCATTTGCATGGGATACCTAAGAAGATCATTTCAGATAGGGACTCCAGATTCACTTCTAGGTTTTGGACAAGTTTGCAGTCAACGTTGGGGACTCAGTTGAACTTAATCACAACTTATCATCCTGAAACAAATGGGCAAACTGAGAGAGTAAATTAGGCTATGGAAGACATTATTAGGATGTATGTTATGGATAATCAAACCCATTGGGAGAAGTACCTATCTTTGGTAGAGTTCACCTACAATAACAATTTTCATAGCTCCATCGGAATGCCACCCTATGAAGCTCTATATGGAAGGCCATGCATAATTTCGTTGAGTTGGGAGAGGTTAGAATATTGAGTAACAGTCGTGCTAGAATTGATTCAAGAGATGGAGGAATAGGTGATTCAAATTAGGCAGAGACTAAAGGAAGGACAAGATAGATAGAAAAGTTATGTCGATGCACATAGGACTGATCGAAGTTATAAAGTGGGAGATCAAGTTTTCATTCGTAGAAAACCTAATAAGAGTACCATACAGTTCGGGAAGGAGACTAAGTTGTCACCTTGATTTATAGGATCGTTCAGAATCCAAGAGAAAATTGGACCCGTTGCCTATCATCTCGTACTACCACCCCACTTGCATAAAACTCATAATGGTTTTCATGTATCTGTTTTATGTCATTATGTTGTTGATGAATCACATAAACTAAATTGGAAGAAATTGCAGGTATCGGACGCGGGAACCTTCATGGTAGAACTATTATTCATATTGGACCATAGAGTCCAACAACTCAGGAACCGCCTAGTAGACCAAGTTAAGGTCCAATGGAACAAGTTTAGTCTAGGATATGCTACTTGGGAGGATGCCGAGACATTATGATGGGATTATCCATCATTTTTTTGACCACCTCGAGAATATGTTTATGAAAGGTTGGGTGTATGTAATGCCACCTTTTGACTTAGACAACTAGGACTACCTGAGGCCTAAACACCTTTATTTTCTATTCACAATGAAACTATTAAGTGATACACTTGAACTTTTAAGACATATGAACCTTTATGAATGTTTAAATGTATTTAAATAATGATGGATATGATGTGATATATTGTGAGAATGTAAATTTTATGAATGTTTAAATGTTATTGATGATGATGGATATGATGTGATCTACTATGCGAATGTAAATTCTATGAATGTTTAAATGTTATTTATGATGAAGGATATGATGCGATATACTGTGTGAATGCGAATCCTATGAAGGTTTAAATGCTATTTGAATGATGTTGGATATGATGCAATCTATTATGTAAATGATAATTCTATGAATGGATGACGTTAATTGAATTATGGGGATATTATGAGATCTCTTTCTAACTTGAAAACTTTGATGTTAAAGTTGTTGGTACGTGGATACCGAATTAAAATTATGTTTGTATACAATTACATGATGATAATGCATAGATATGTATGTATTTGTGTTACAGACTAATCTGCAGGTTTTTGGGCTATGAAATAGCCAAGGGATAATGATAGTGGAAGTGGATATTATAACCACTGGACGAGAAACAATATGGTGTGAATATTTGTATGTGAAATTATATTGGTTTGGATGCATTGCTATGATAGGTGGACCAGTGCAGAATTTCAGGAGGTGAAACTGTCCAAAACCGAATAAACATGAAAAAACTCCCAGCAACACGGCACCACTGTTTATTCCATTGTAGGTGTGGACCCTAGTCCTATTAGGAGGGGTGGAGGCATTTACCACCGTGTATCCTATGAAGCCTAGATTCATGGGAGGACAGTGTTAGCTCACGCTCTCCTAGACATGTGATGATGACTGTCAGTTGCATGCTGGGGAAGGTTGGTCAAGATAGTGACACTTCCACTTATGTGTTCTATTTGGAGTTACGTCAATATAGTTGACACTCCAAGATAGTCCAGTATTGGAAGGATAGGAATGAAATATGGAAGCAAGTTAGGGAGGAAGGATGAGTAGAAATAGTTGAGAGTGTATGGAGATTTTCCTTATGGTGGCATTTATTGTTTTTCCTTCTGAAAATAAAATGTGTATATATGAATATTCATAATTACTTAACTAAACTACAATTGTCTAAATAACATCGTTCAGCTAGATAATTGTAATTAAATGATTCCGCAAACATTTGATTGGGTTATTATCTTTTATAAAATGAATGAATTGGATGCATAAATAAAATACTATAGAGGTAATAGTTATTGTTATTAGTACATGCACGACACTTGTATGTACTAGCTACACATGTATTTCTTGCACATGTACACTAGTATGTATGAATTTTCTTGGCTTGCTTACTGATAATGTTCGTTATTGGATATGAATGTGTGAACCCTGTGTCTTTTCCCTTGTATCTTAAAATACTTTAACTTTGGGACGAAGATTCCTGAAGGGTGGGTGTATGTAACAACCCTAAATAATTAATTAATTATCCTGATTTAATAATTGTTTAATGTATATTAGTTAATTAATTAATTAATTAATCATCCTGGTTTAATAATTGTTTAATGTATATTAGTTAATTAATTAATTAATTAAGTTCATGAATAAATATTTGGTTAATGAATTTGAGTTCAATAAAATTTATTTTGTTAAATGGAAACTTAATGTATCGAATGAGGGAACCATTAAAGAGAAAGGGGATAAGGTGGTTGGCATTGAATGGAAGGATAAAGTGGGTGAAATTTAATAAAAGGAGAAGGCGGTGGATGAGATAGGGGGGAAAGGAGGATATGAAGGGGAAAAACACTCAGGAGAAGGGGACTTTTGGGGGTGAGCATTATTTTTCATATTGGGAGATTGTATTGGAGCATTTCTTTTGGGAGATTGGAAGACTGTATTACTGGTTTTGGTAGGAGAATCTTGTTGTAGGACTGTTACAAGGGGGCACCTGTTGTCGAGTGTTTTGGGCTCGGGGGCCAAGAATCCTTATGGAATCCTGGAGCTAGGGAGCCGGAAAGGCTCTGTTCCTAGCTGGCTGGGAGGTTAGATGGTTTTGGGCAGAGCATCAAGCAGAGTTGGAGAACTGCAGTAGCATCAGTCAAAGGTATGTATTTTCATTATTCTGTTGTGTTATGTAATTTATTATAATCTTCTCATAAATTTTAATTATGCTAAATGGTTATGAATGGTTATATGCTGAATAACGAAATTGTGAAGATGTTAGGATAGCATTTCTCTAATTAAATTCATGTTTTATAAGACTATGTTGGAAGAGACCCTACATAATTCCTACGTTTATTTGAGACATTTGATTTATGGATGGTGTGGCATGGATTTAGTGGTCCAAAAAAATAATACTTCAAATCCAAATATGTGATCAATGTTGAAATGGGTAAGTGTGTTCATTCATTTGAATTGATTTCTGAACGTTGACATAGATACTGAATTTGTTGGGTTGTATGAGATAGAAAAGTGAAGAATTGAATTCTAGACCTGTAGCAAATCACCCTGTGGTAGATCATGTAGTATTTCCATTCCATAGAGTTGAGGTGTAATCTCGCATGAAAAGGAAGACTTACTACTATTTTTCATAATATGAGCGGAAGAAGACTGGCATCAAAGGTCATGTATGCAGAGCGTAACAACACACACACTGACCATTCGCATTGGTCCTAATTTAAAATATGTTTAAAGGCTAGGATTTGCATTGTAAAGGAGCACAGATGAGTGAAGAGAATATGAATTTTCTGTACTAAAGAAAGATCTTGATTTTGTGAGGAGCCGCTGTGACCAAGCTGTAAGAAGCCTTAAGCCTGCATCTGTAAACTTGCATAAGTTTTAAATAACCTGCATAAGTTATATATATATATATATATATATATATATATATATATAATTTTAAATGAAGTGTTGCTCGTGGCTATTGGAGAAATGACAATCCAATGAATATAGGTTGGAGGAATTAGAAATGTTTATTTATTTTTAAGAGAAGGGATGGAAAAATATTTTATTATAATTTTAACGAAGGTTGCTTATAAAAAGTGTTTGTTTTAAAGGAAGTCCTAATATTTTTGGAGGAGTAAAGTTAAAAATACGAAAATCTATTTATGGAGGAATTATGTTGAAGGGGAAATAATTATTTTATTTCAAAGTATGGTCATGGAATCTTTTGGTATTTTATGAATGGAGCAATATCAACTTTTAAATATGACTTTTTACAAAAGGTAAATTTAAAAGGCTCGGTGTGAGAGGATTTAGAAATAATTTACTATATGAATTATAGAGCATAAGAAGATTTCAAATTTATATGGAGGAGTTATAGTTAAATGTAATGAAGTTATAAGGTGAATGTAAAGGTGTTATAAGGGGTTTCTTAAAGTTTGTAAAAGGAGTTATAGGGGATCATCCTACATAATGAAATTGCATATTTGTCTTTGTGTCCTTGACCTACCAGAAATTGAATAAGAGGGTCTTATGATCTTTGTGTGCATCTAAGTCATTGGTTATCCTGTAGTTTTTGGCATTCATGCAATGGACAATTGCTTTTGGAATGCACAACATGATACAAAATTAAATTTTGTGTCATCAACATACAAACATTTATCTTCCATATTTTGTATAATGGCAAGCATTGAAGAAATATTTACAATATTGCGTACATTAATTAACTCAACTACGGAATCTAAAATTGCAATAAAAAAGTGCACTCTTAGTACTGTGATTACTTGTTTACAAGTAATGCACGAGAAGATTAATCTGTTCAAACTTCAAAACAAGTTGTTTTCTGATGAGTTAACTTTGCTTCGACACCAACAATGTGATTTCAATGACCAAAATGACATCAAGGATAAAAATAATGATAAGACGACAGAGCTTGAGGATATTGGTAAGGAATAGGTACATGATATTGTTGATGATGATATTTCTACAAATATTCCACATCATGACAATCATTCGGATAAGGAACCCATACAGTGCAAACATTGTCACCACTTTGGCCATGATAAGTCAAACTCTTTCGATATTCACCCATGCAAATTTTGTGGGAAGACAAATCACCCCTCAGTAAGATGTCAAAAGCGCAAGCGGAAACATATTCATTTTGAATGGTTAAGGAATTGGCGTTGGCATTTGGAAGCCAATTGATTGGATCATTCTTATTGATGGATTTATACACAAGTGCAATCATACTTGATTGGAGATATTTCTAAAGTTGATGGACATGGATTTTTTTTAGGATTTGATGATATAGGGTATGATCGAGGCTAGTTGATGTAATCTTCTGAGTTAAAGATCGAGTGTTAAAATTTGGTCGAAAGACAGTTTGATTAACCTTTCCACTTTACATTGTGAAAGAATACACATTGTTCCAGTAGCTTATATAGGTGTTGGATCTCTTCTTGGCCATACTTGTCAATGAAGGTCAAGGGAATTTAAACCACTTGTCCCTGACAGGGGGAAATCTAAAGTTTTCAATCAAATTCCAAGTTTTATTTAGAGCCTGTGAACAAATGATCAAGTATGCAACCTAGTTCCTGGTATGCAGTCTTGTTCCTGAACATATTTTTTTTATATAGTTTCTGGTCAGCTTAAAATCACCAATTGAGCAGAAGACATGAAGTTCTTCTTGTTACATTTTCAGATTTTTTTAGCCTTGAGCTCTTGTTAGTTTATGGTCAACTTAAAGCCATGATATTCAGTAGAAGACATCATATTCTGCTAGACACTGGTGTGTGGTCATCCCAAAACCACCAGATTGGTTTGTGGTCATCCTGAAACCACCAATGAGTTTGTGGTCACCCTTAAACCACAAATTTAGTAGAAGACATCAACTTATGCTATTTTTTTCACAGAGAGCATCTTCAGCCAAGCCTCTGAATATTCGCTTGAAACATTGTTCATTGTCAAGTAGTGGCAGTTTTATAGGCAATAAAAAACTTGTGATTAAAGGGGGACGTTAAAACTCTAACCATAAGTTAGTTAGTTTACCTAACTGTTATATAGTTACATGGTTTTCTGATTGCTTGAGTTATTTCCATTATGTTTATGCTTTTTTCTTCATTATGAATCTAACACATTTATGGTCTTCCACCATGTCTTTTTCTTCTTCAATAGTTAGTGGGAAAAATAATCCAAGAACTGATCCATTTGACTAAATCCAAAAACACTCCTAGTTTCATGCATATATTGATTCATCCCATTAAACAAATTATCAACAATCGATGAAACTACCAGATACCTTCAACAACGATTTTGAGTAAGTATTGGATGTTTATGTAGCTTCATAATCGCATGAGCATATATCTCAACAACAAATGCTTCTTTTGGAAATGATTTACAAAAAATGCTTGGAAACATAAAATATTACTTGCAAGAAATATTCAACAAAAAATCGATCAATAAAAAGAAAGTATGAAATCTCAGGTACCAAAACTATTTCATTTGATTGGTTCACATTACAATGATTATATGAAAATGATAGATGACAATGTATTATAACCAGTGTCAAATGATGAGGGGCACGGAGGAGGATATAAACTATATGATTCCATATATAAAAGAAATAGC
>JZKD02S1625053.1:83333-102715 GCA_000966675.3 Picea glauca
TCAATGTCATCAACATCCTCATCATGTCATGGTTCCTGCACACTGAGGAAACTCATCATAATACATGTCAATTATATACATCAATATTAATAACATATCAAATTTCAATACTCAATCATGGCATAAACTCATAAACCAAAACAGATAATCATAATGTAGCATGTTTTTTCATATCACTTTCATGCAAGTGTCCTCAAATATTAATCATGTTATGAAAATATGGTTAGTGAAAATATGGATGTGACAATATTTGTGGGATATAGTGAACAATCCAAGGAATATAAATTATCTAATCCTATCACTAATAAGTCGTGATGTTGAGTTTGTTGAAGAAGAAGCATGGGATGATAGCATAGACAAGACAATTGCAATTGTATCTAGTGTTCCACAAGAGAATTAAGAGAATGAAACTCAAGTTTTGAATCCCACTACACAAGAAAATGTTCCTACAATGCCTTCTAAGGAACCTACCACTCCAAATCCAACTAGCCCAACAAGTAATAACAACAATGAATCTTCTAATAACACACTTGCATCACTAATATTGAGGTCTATAAACATTTCAAAGAAGACACACATTCTAAGATAAATTTATGATAAAACAGAAGAGGCTAAAAATGATGATTTATGCTCTAATTTTCATTCTTTACACAGGTTGATTCAGTTTATCTTGAATATTCCATTAAATATGACAAATGGATTGTAACCATGAATGAATATATTCAGTCCATTGACAAGAATCAAACTTGTGATCTAGTAGAGCTTTATATAGGCAAGGATGAGATTGGATTTAAATCGGTTTACAAGACAAAGTATAATTCTGATAGAAAAGTAGACTACAATAACCTCGCATAGACTACAATGAAACATTCACACATGTAGCAAGATTTGATACAATAAGGATGGTCCTATCTATTGCAGCTCAAAACAATTGGAAGGTGTACCAAATCGACGTTAAGTAAACATTCTTGAATGGAATTTTAGAAGAATAAGTGTATATAAAACAACCACCCAGCTGTGAAGTTTTGGGAGAAGAACATAAGGTATGCAAACTGAAAAAATGAACTATATGGCTTGAAACAAGCTCCTAGAGCTTGGTACAATGGCCTCAACAAGTGTGGAAATGAACCAACTTTATATGTCAAAGTGAATGATGAAGGAGAAATATTGATAATGTGCTTGTATGTAGATGATTTCATATTCACATGTGATGTGTCAATTAACTCATTCAAGGAAACAATGTAAAGACAGTTTGATATGACTAATTTGGGGATCATGAAATGTTTTCTTGGGATAGAGATAATTCAAAATGAACAAGGAATTTTTATATGCCAAAGCAAGTATAATAATCATGTGTTGACAAGATTTAAGACGAAAAATGTAAATCCATCTCCTACACTCGTTGCATTGGGCTTAAAGATTAGCAAGGATGATAAAAGTCCTAGTGTTGATGCAACTTTATTCAAGAGCTTAGTTGGTAGCTGTAACATCTCACTCTTGCGAGCACTGAGTGAACTTATTCTTTGAGGACACTTTCTTGCGAGTGATCCCAATTATTATACTATTGGTCGTTTGATTATAATTATGAATCATTATGGATATGATGATACATTATTTTTTTGTATTGACATAGACAAGTGATATTGACTAGGTTCTCTTGAGTGTGAAAGACTTTGGAGCTCAAGGATACAGAGGCATCGATGAAACCCCTTGGACTCTGGATCGAGTCAGGGAGTGGATTGTTGGGTTGAATATTGTTGATGTGACATATGTACAGATGATTATATGTTATGATGATTGATTATTATTTATGACATAATGTGTTGATGGATGCAGGCCGACGATATCTTGCTGACCAGACTCACATGTGGATGGGAGGGGTCACGCATGAAAAACAAAGACTTTGAGGGAGAGGTGTGGGAGAAGCCCTTCGACAACCTACTAACACTCTCGTCATGGCTTAAACTGTAGGTTAACGATTACCTAGTTCAATAATACCTACAATGCCATTATGGAAGACTGCGATAGTCACTCATGATGATTCTAATGGGCATGCAATAAGGAGGGGGACTTATTCCTTAGAGTCCCTTACTCTCCCACAAGATCACCTGGCAGAGTATTGACTCCAGGGGTTTTTTACGTATACCAAAATCAGTTAAGAGGCGATTGGCACCCTTGGAGCACGTAGTGCGTCTTGAAGGGCACGTCGTGCAAGGAACAAGAAAAAAGGCAAGTGGCACCCATGGAGCATGTAGTGCATCCTGAAGGGCATGTCACACAAGGAAAGCAGAAAGAGGCGAGTGGCACCCTTGGAGCACCTAGTGCGTCCTGAATGGTACGTTGTGATTTTTAAATGGTAATTGAATAAACCTAGTCGGCCTTAAAATGTATGATGTGATAAATGTTGGGTTACGAAAAAGGTATAAATATCTTCCTTTTTCCCACAGTTTATGATATGATTTTGATTGATTCTTTAGATAGTTAGGGATAAATAGGAAATAGCATGATTAATATGTCTCTTAGGGTTGTTATTGAAGTTTTATTAAATAGATTCTAAATTATGATTGGAGTGGTTTGATTTTGTTGTAGAATTGGATAAATAACTGTCAAAGATAACCAAAGAGATCTTGGCTATGTGCAAGCTATTGGAGGTTGAAGACTTTTTAGGCACAAATCAATTTTGAAGATAATGCATTTTCTATATTGTAACTATATAATAGTAAAGAAATCCTGAGGATATTTCAATCCTCGGGATAGCTTGATTTACTCAAATTATTGTAATATATAAGAGGGTAATAGATCCAGGAAAAAGGAGAGAAAAAATGCATTCAAGTATTTAGACTCAGAATTGCTCTACGTAAGTAGTTTTTGTAAATGTTTCACTAGCTATGGAATCAATGAAAGTTTTGAGTGTTTCTACCATTTCTATGTTCTGAGTTTCTCATAGCAGTACTTCTGAATATCGAGGGCCCAGTCTGAAGGAGCTACTATCTCGTTCTGTAATTGTATTAGTTCGAAGTTTGATTTCTATTTTGTGATTCAAATATCTTTTACAATAGCCAAGGATAAATGCATAAGTGTGTTAATGATTTTATGATTGTTTGCGTATAGAAGACATACATTTCCCTCAAGTATTAATAATTTCTGTTACGATTTCCATTTCTGAAGTTGTTGCTTGACAGTTCCTCACATTTTCATCTGCGTTGGTTCTTTTCCTTAGATTTGTGATTGATGTTCCTTTCGGTTAAAGTTACAATAGTTGTTCCTTTCGGTAAAAGTTACATTAGTTGTCCCTTCCGACTAGATTACAATTGTTGTTTCTTTCTATAGATAGAGTAATTCGTTATTTCCTTTCCAGTAATCAGAATTCATAATTGATAGTTAATTCTGCAAGTCCTCACTTACATTCAATTACTACTTTTTAGTTAAGAGAATTCAATAGATTGATTAGTTCAATTCCACTTTATAGCATCTTAGTAATCAAATTTTAGTTCCATTAGTTCTTAGAATCTTTGGTGAACGTTTGAGGAAATTCATTGTTGATGAACTGAGATTTGGTTTAGCTACACGATTTTAGGCTACCTGCATAGACTTTGTTGATATTCTTGAGATAAAAGACGAATCTCTGGGTTGATAAATTAATGTTAAACTAAGGTTTTTTTTAGGACATATTTAGACACCAACATTTTGGCGTCGTTTCCGGGGAGAATGTCAAAGGTAGAATAGGTTGTGTCTCTGGAGGACCAGGTATTGAAGATGGAAGGTAAGAACCTACATAGGTAATAAGTAAAATGCTTATGCCAATGCTTACCTCCAGTTGACACTTAAGAGGCTTCATAGGTGTTTTATTTTGTTGAAATTTCTTTTGTTGTTGTGTGAAGTGTGTATGACTAGAAAGAAGGATCTTGAAAAACAAAAACCCCCACCAAAAATTACCAAAACCCAGGGTTCGGGGATCCCTAGAAGAAGCACTTTCATAGACAAAATCATCAAAAAGGGTGAATCTCAAGATTCGGTTGGACCTAGGAAAGGACCCACCCGAATCCCTCAGGCAGTAGTTTCACCAACTACCGCCCACACTGAGATTCATAGCAAAATTGAAGGGACTAAGCAGAGCTTTCATAATATATATCTCCCACTGATCAATCCCTTTGAAGAGGGAAGCTCTAATAATCTAGAGGAGGAAATAGGAGAAACTAGTGGGGTTGCCAAGATAGACCCACCATCACCACTTGACCCTGAGTCTCCTGTGAAAGAAGAAGTCATATCCGAAATCCCAGATAAAGGGAGTGCAATCAAATTCCCTGGAGGACCAAATAATCAACTATTTCAAATAGAATACCCGGATCAAGAACCTCTTGAAAATTTTTGGAACATTTTTTATCAAATGGAACAACCAAATCAACAACAACCCCAGACCTCCACGCTGGAGTATCCAATAGTTGACCCAATTGCCAATGCCCCCATGAAAGAAATCCCCTTACAAAACCTGCCAACCTTCCATGGATTGATTTCAGAAGACATGGATGGATTCCTATTTGAATTTGATGTCCTATGGAGAGGGTATGATTACACCTCTGAACCCGAAAAATTAAAACTATTCCCCTCTACCTCGAAGGGAGCATCCCTACGCTGGTTCATGGGATTGGGAGGTGGAACCATCAATTCATGGGACCAGATGAAACAAGCGTTCTTATTAAAATATCAAGATTATTGCAGAACCAGAGACCTAAAAGATGAAATCTTTCAAATGAATGCAAAAGAAAATGAATCATTACAAGAATATGTCGAAAGATTTCAGTATAATTTGCAATGATCACCCTATGGTACATTACCAGGTGAAGTACTCAAAGAAACTCTGATCAAAGGCATGAAATATGAATGGGCAGAAACATTGAATTTAATGGGCAAAGGTGACATTTATCAGGAAACTTATGAAAACATTGTTCTATTGTGTATCAGGTGCTCACGAGGAAGTACATGGACCAGGTCAGGAATGCGGGTGTCCCTCAGAAGAAACAACAATATCACCAGCGGGGGTGTTACGCGAGTTGAAGTTGGTAATCTCCTAGAAAACTTTAAAACAGATATTTTGAGCACTCTGACTACACAATTGGATGTATTGCAAGCCAAACAAAAAAAGGTATAAGCAGAGAAGACCTTGGCTATATTTTTCCATAGGTGTATAAAGAAACATGGTCCAAGAGAATGCCCCTTGGATATAGTTCGGGTTTGCGCTATTTGCACCAAGGATCATGACAAAGATGAATGCCCATCACTCCCTGGATTGAAAGTTGTATTCAAAGAAGTAGAAGAGGAAAAAAGACCATTATATCCGATGGCTCAACACCGTTAGTGGCAGTCCCAACCTCAAAATACATTACAGGACCCTTCCTCTTTCTTTCCTAGACAGTATAATCAATAACAAAATTTTGGCAACACATGGCAAGGTTATCCATTTACTAATCAGAACTGGCAGCCCCAACAGTACCCACCTACAATTCCTACCTGGCTAAACCAGCCCGCCACAAACCCCAACTGGAAAAATCAACCAACTACATGTTCCAATTGGCCCAATTCACAATACCCCATCTCATCCTAGCAAAATTTGAATAATACCTACCCTCCACAATGGCCTAACTCGACTGCCCAAAACCTAAATGCGAACCAAAATTGGCAGCGCCCCATGAGGATGAATAACCAACCTATGGGAATGGCCTCTCAAACCTAACCCCCATTACAAACTCCACTCCCATTTCCCCAATCACAATTGCGCCCTCAATTACCTACCCAACCCCACCCAAATCCCAATAACAGACCAGCTCAGCTTGTCCAGATTATGGAAAGTGGAGAAGGGGAAATCAATCCAGTAGGATGCAATGAACTTTGATTAATATCGGGGTGCATAATCTCCCCCAAACAAAATGGCGTTCCCCAAGAACAGGGAAATGAAAACCAACCAAAAATAACACCCTCGAATGTGGTAATAACAGAAGAAATCGAGCAAGGGGGGAACATAGTCGAATCACAAGACTCTGATAAGGATGCAATTGCCTCCCCTCTGTTCCCTGAAAGACTGATGATAATGAAAGCCACTGTATATCTTGACTTCAACATTGTAGGGAAACTCAAGAATTTATAAATCAAAATTCCACTCCTGCAAGCCCTGCAAGACATACCAATCTATGCAAAGATAATCAAGGAGCTATGTGGGAGGAATCGCGCCAGAAAAATAAAAAATTCATTATCAACAGTTCATGTAGTGGGAGCCTTATCTGATCTAATTTTGGGTAGAGAAACACCAGTCAAATATGCAGATCCAAGGAACCCCATAGTAACATTTCATATTTAGGGTTATTCCTTTCCAAATACCCTAGTTGATTTGGGGGCGGCCATCAATATTCTTACTATGGAAATTTGCAATGCCTTGGGTCTTGAATTTTTCAACCCAACATCGTTTATGTTGCAATTTCTTGATTGATAAGTGGAAAACCACTTGGCACACTACATGATATAGCCATTTCAGTTGATTCTTGGGAATATCCCATATATTTTTTCATCATCAACCCAAGAAGTGGACTTGAAGGACATCCATTTATATTGGGAAGACCAGGGCTCACGACAACTGATGCGTACATAGGTCGTTGATCGGGTACAATGAAAATTTCTAGAGGAGGGGTTACAACGAATCTCATCTTATATCCTCCAGCCAAACCTAGTCCAACAATCATACACCCACAATTGCCACCACCACGATATCCAAAGAAGGATCTGCATGCCCCACTCATAATGGAAGAAGCCCTCAAGCTCAAGAATCAACTAGAGGATGATGTAATTAGTGGGTTTATTAACAACCCGACCGTTGTAAGTAACCCAACATGCCAGATGCTCCAAGTTGTTCTAGACTATCAAGCACAGGAAGACCCGCCGGAAGATTTAATGGAGCAACAAATTTCGACTAGCATTGTTCACAACAACAAATCCATTGAGATCACACTAGGGAAGTCTCTGAACATTAATGCCAAATTAAAAGAGAAATAACAACAAAAGCTAATCCAAGCCCTCTCTAAATACCAACAAGATTTTTCCTGGGAGTACTCTGATATGAAAGGTATTGATCCACAACTCTACGCACACCAGATTTATATTGAGAAAGACATCTGACTTATCCGACAACCGCAATGAAGACTGAACCCCCACCTCAGAGATATTGTTAAAGAAGAGCTACAAAAGTTGTTGGACATAGATTTTATATACCCTATCTTAGATAGTCGATGGGATTCCCCATTATTCATTGTCCCAAAAAAAAACGGGAAGTGGCGAATTTGTGTTGATTAGAGGGAGCTAAAAAAAGCTACTCAAAAAGACCATTTTCCATTACCCTTCATCGATCAGGGTCTGGATACCTTGGCAGGGAAGACATTTTTCTCTTTCCTAAACAATTTCAATGGCTATAATCAGATCCAGATCACCCCAGAAGATTAGGATAAAATGAGATTCACATGTCCTTGGGGTACCTTTTCCTACAAAGTATTGCCCTTCGCACTTTGTAATGCTCCAGCTACATTCCAAAGGGCCATTTTGAGAATATTTAGTGATCTTATTAGCGAAGGGCTCGAAGTCTACATGGATGATTTCACCCTGTACGACGACGACTTCAATCAAGCTTTGAATAATCTAGATAAAGTATTGGAATGGTATATCCCTACCAGGTTATGTTTAAGTCACGAAAAATGTCACATGATGATGACAGAAGGTGTGGTATTAGGGAATTACATTTCTGTAGATGTAATTAGAGTAGACCCAACAAAAATTGAGGTAATCCTTAATCTACCTACTCCACACACACAAACTAAGGATGGTGCTTCAAGATACTATCACAGATTTATGGCAGATTTTTCAAAAATTGTTGCGCACTTACATGCTTTGAAAGGTAATGTATAATTTCAATGGTCTGACAAATGTGATGTGGCTTTTGCAGGACTCAAGAAACTGATCTCAACAGTGCCATTGTTGAGAGGATGGAATTGGAAAATACCATTTCAAATTTTCACCGACGCCTCAGACATTGCCATAGGCATTGTTCTTGGATAGGAAGAAGAAAATAAATCCTACACCATTTATTTCATTAGCAATAATCTAACTCCAGCTGAACTTAATTATATAGTAATAGAGAAAGAGTTTTTAGTTGTTATACATGCCATCAATAAATTTTGTCATTATATAACAGGCTATCCAATTATCCTATATACTGATCATTCTGCCATTAGATATCTAGCTAATAAACCAATTACTAATGGACATGTCACTTGATGGTTATTATTATTTTTATAGGAATTTGATATCACCATCAAAGATCGACCCAGGACATAAAATCTTGTCGCAAACTTCCTGTCCCGCATCCCAAAAATAGACAACTCATTAACAATTGAGGACCAAATCCCAGATGAGCATCTGTTTGTTGTCGACACAAAAACACCTTGTATGATGATGTAGAAAATTATCTAGCAGTGGGAAGATTATAGACACATTTATCATCCAAGGAAATACAACTAATCATCCAACGTAAAGAATGATTCACTTGGATCAGTGGATATCTTTTCAACACAGGAGTTGATCTCCAGATCTGACGATGTGTACAAGAGGAAAAAATCTATGACATACTGAAAGTAGAACATGATGAGCCATGTGGGTGGCATTGTGTAGATAGCAGGACTGGACACAAAATCTTACAGATGGGCTATTATTGGCCCTCAATATTCAAAGATGCCAAGAAACATGTTTAAACATGCGACCACTGTCAGCGGATGGGAAAACCAGGTCAGGCTGATGAAATGCCCTTGAAAACACAAGTAGCCGTAGAACCATTTGAAAGATGGGCACTGGACTTCATCGACCCCTTTAATCCAAAGTCAAATCAAAAGGCCTATATTCTTGTTGCAACGGACTACATGACCAAATGGGTAGAGGCGGAAGCTTTACCAAATGCAACAGAAGAAGTAGTCATCAAATTCCTTTTCAAATTGTTTGTACGATATGGACTACCCATAGAAATAATTACTGATGGAGGGTCACAATTTACAGGCCATAGAATCACCGCCACCCTGGAAAACTATCACATTAATCACAGAGTTACTTCTCCATACCACCCACGGGAAAATGGGAAAGTAGAAAGCACCAATAAGGTCCTAGAGGCAATCTTGGCGAAGAATGTCTCAACAAACCAACATAATTGGACTAATGAGGTCCCAAATTCCTTATGGGATTATCGTACAACTTGGATTAACACCACTGGCTACTCTCCTTACCATCTAGTCTATGGTAAAGAACCCATATTCCCAATCGAATTCGAGATCAATACCCTAAGAATGGCCCAGGAAATTGGACTAAATCTTACAGAAGCACATAAATGATGCCTTCAACAACTCAATGAATTGGATGAAGCACACTTGTCTGTTGTGGAGTGCACAATGATTATCCAGTGATAGAGAGAAACCTGGCATGACAAGCATATCAAGAAGAAATCATTCAAGAAAGGCGACTGGGCGTTCCTCTATGATTCTAGATTTCAAGACTTTCCTAGGAAATTACAGACACGATGGCTAGGGTCGTATGAAATTAATGGAGTCCATGATAATGGCATAGTTACTTTGAGCACCATCGATGGGTCCGAATCACCCTTTCTAGTCAATGGACACTGACTGTGACTTTACCACCAGCCACCTTCAGAAGATTCTTTCTATCAAGAAGTAAGTAAAGACCTTACGGTGTAGATTTTGGTTGGCTGGGAAGGTATCCCAGCCACCCAACTCCATAAATGATGTATTTTGTTTATACTGTACATATTGTACATAGTTTTCCAACTGAGTGGTTAGTTTTTCTTTGTTTTATAAAAAGTCATCTAGGAAACAAGAATCAAGACATATAACTACAATTAGCACCTTTTTCTGTTCCATACTCCCATTTTGTCTTATCACACAGACTCTGTCTTTTACATGTTCATGATGATTCTTTTCCTTTTTCGTGCGCCCACTATTCCTTTTTGAACGAAATAACTATTGTTCCTTTTCATGCAACTACTGTTCCTTTTCGTGCAAATATTGTTCCTTTTCACGCGCCTACTATTCCTTTTTTAATGGAACAACTGTTGTTGCTTCTTCACGCATCTGCTACTCCTTTCAAATGGAAAAATTGTTGTTCCTTTCGAATGGAACAACTGTTGTTCCTTTCGAATGGAACAACTGTTGTTCCTTTTTGCGTGCCTATTGTTCCTTTTTGAACGAAACACCTGATGTTCCTTTTTTTCGCGCACCTCTTGTTCCTTTTTTGAATGGAAAAACTGTTGTTC
The DNA here is from genome assembly GCA_000966675.3 of Picea glauca. Taxonomy (NCBI): domain Eukaryota; kingdom Viridiplantae; phylum Streptophyta; class Pinopsida; order Pinales; family Pinaceae; genus Picea; species Picea glauca. The sequence goes on from JZKD02S1625053.1 coordinate 93,682, forward strand.
CTTTTCGTGCGATTGTCGTTCCCTTCTTTACTATTCAAATGCTAGCCATTCCTCCATAAGTGCGGCTTTCATCAAATAATTTTCACCAGCACTGTTTCTAATCGCCATTAAAACGATCTGTCATTATTTTGTGGATGGTCCCTCACACCTTATCAAAAACATTTTCATGGAATAATCTCTCTAAAATATATTAAACCTTGTTCATAATCGATCGCCACCATAAGTTGTTTCTTTCCCTTATATATACAAATATACCTGAATGATATTCTACCTCTATATTATAAGGAGTCTTCATCACAAATTTACTTGGCATCTTTACACTTCCGTATACCATCCCTTACTCTTAAGGAGTAGATGAGACTCCCTTAAATATATATATATAATAAATTTTTCCCATAAAGAATGGGGGGTCTCATCATGAGCCAACCTACCACGATCATAGGATACTAACGAAAGTGACATTCCCACTATGGCTACCACAATAGGGTAATGGCCTTTGACACTTTCTTTTGTCAAAGGACAAGAAGTCTCATCACGATCTGGCTTGTTCACTTAAGTTACAATCTAGTGAGTGGCATTATCATCATCTAGCTACCAAACCAGGATAATGGTCTTCTTGGGAAAATACAATTCAAATATTTATTAAGAAAAGATACAAACAAATAAAGATACACAATAAAAAACTTTTTCATAAAGAACGATGGGTCTCATCACGATCCAACCTACCACGATCATAGGATACTAACGTAAGTGACATTCCCACTATGGCTACCACACCAGGGCAATGGCCTTTGACATTTTCTTTTTTCAAAGGACAAGAGGTCTCACCATGAGTTGGCTTGTTCACTTAAGTTATAATGTAGTGAGTGGCATTATCATCATCTGGCTACCAAACCAGGATAATGGTCTTTTTGGAAAAATATTATTTGCATGTGTATTAAGGATACAAGCTCATCTAAGGTTTAAAAGGCAGCCCTGCCAAGGCTATGGAAGCATGCGGGTAGCAACGACTCTGCCTGTGGTATGGAAGATTATCTCAAAATACCAAGTTTATGTGTGTCTCTAGATCTCCTTTACTTAAATAATGAGGCTATCATATTAGTTATACTCAATCACCCGGAAAAGTAACAATATTATGTTATGTGGAATATTAAAAAAGATAAAAAAATGAACAGATTTAATTTATTTTTGCTTGATTTATCCATAAATCATTTTTTGAACATAGGTGTAACAAATTTACAAATTCCACACATCAAACGAACTATCGTTTAAATGATTTTTGGTGTCATGTGTTTTTTTTTTAATTATATATGATTAGTCCCTATCGGCAGCGGCAATGCAATCATTACCTCTCACTTGAAAATACCTACACTCATTACTTCCGCCTACATTGACGATTGAGGATGACCTCTACATTAATAAGGGGGGATGCTCGAGACACTTTCCGACTAGATGTAATGATTGTAGTAAATATGAAACCCACGTCTTTATACATTTGTTGTTGTTGATATTTTCTATTTTTGGTATCTGCTTCTCCAAATATGGTCTAAGCAAATTTTAAATAGGAACGACAGTTGTTCTTTCTTTTTCACAAAAATATGGGTGGCAGAAGTGTGCACAGAGAGCCAACATTACTTTGGGTTATAGAATAGGTAAGAGAAACCCTACATCGCCTAGGGTGGACCGAGTGCTTCAGCCGCTTGCAAGGATATGACACAAACGTCACGCTTGAATTCTTTCAAAACCTGGAAGGAGAAATATCTACGGTGCAAGGCATACAAATCTCAGTTACCCAAAAAAACGTAGCAAAAGTCATAGGCCTCCCTAACAAATGCATTCAATGGACAGGGAAATACACGAAGTTGAGGGAAGTTGTGGAATCTTTCATAGAACCTGGAGAAGAATTGGATAAAAAAGGGAAGGGACTTAATCCCAGTACCCTCAGTGAACCATGGAAGGAACTGGCGGGGATAGTTCAGCGGTACATCACCTGTGATGGAAGATATGACGTAATTCGAAGTCGCCATCTCAAATTGTTTGCAGCCTTGAAGCAATGGTTAGTACTTAATCTACCTTTCTTCCTGAATACGATACTACATGAAGTTGCCTTAAGAACACAAAAGTCAAAGGATCATGTTACTGTTATCAGCCACCACATATTAGTTAAACTAATAGTGGATAAAGCATTGAGTCAAACTTAGTTGGCTTGAGATAATCTTATTGAGGCCAATAGACCTCCACAATTGGAGCAGACGACTACCACCCAAAGAGAAATTCCACCACCTCAAATCGAAATTGAAGCAGATCTTGTTGAAATCACTGAGGCCCAAACCTCACCGACACAAGCATTAACGAAAAGAAAGAAGAGAATAATGGATTCTCCTAGATCCCCCCCTAGGACAAGGAAGAGAAGCAGACAAACTCAAGAAACAACTGAAGTAATTCAGGATGCAATAGAGCACCCTGAAGAACTTCAAAATTTCATAGAACAACCTCTACAGGAAAATGTTCAAGCAATTGAGAAAGCAGAGAAGACAACATAAAAAGATGATCAGGGGGACACCCAATCTACAGTAGAGCACATGACAAGACACTTTTTGAAGAGCTATGAGATAAAAATAGCTCAGCTTTTGGGGAACTTAGGAACCTTAACTGACAGAGATGAAAATAATCTGGAAAAAGACCCAGAACCAGCCTCCTCTTCAAAACTAACTGAAGACTTTCCTAATATTGAAATGTCTTTTCTAGATTACACAACACATGAAGAATTTCTTTTTGAAATGAAAGACCCTCTTGGACAACCAGAGAACTTGGAAGGAACATAGGGACAACCATCTGTTGGCCGGAATGAAGAAGACCTCGAGATCGCTCATAAACAGAAATCAGCCAAAAGCCAGAAACAAATTAGGAAATTAAAGAAAGAAAACAAATTATTGAAGAAAAATGCTAAGAGAGATGAGGTATTAAAGAAGAAGGTGGGAAAACACAAGGAAATTATCATGGAATTGAGGAAATAGTTAGAACTAGCAGACAAGATCCACAGAAGAAAGAAAAACGAAAGGGGTAGAATGCAAGGAAGAAACCCTCTTCCTAAGAAAGCAGTTAGTACAAATTCTGTAGGTATACAGACATAGCATGAGGAATTAGTGGTAAAAGAAGCAGTAGTTCAAGATTAAGATGTAATTCGTGTAGAAACACAAGAGATGGTTGATGTTGAGATACATACAAACACTCTGATTTTAGAGGAAACGACTCAACTCTTTGAGCACAATGCTACTATTAGGAGACTGGAGGAAGAAATACTATAGTATCAACAAACCCTGATTCAAAATAGAGGCGAATTACTGAATATAACAGAGCAGTCCCAGGAACAGAGTACTATCATGAATAGACTAGAAGCAGAGCTTGCAGAGACCCAACAAGCATTAATTTGCTCCAGAGAAGAAATGAATGAATATGAAGCATCCCAATCTTAGGCACATGGTGCCATCATTGATAAGATAAAAGAAGAATTGGCACAAGTGAAACAAGCATTAACTCAATCGAGGGAAGATATGAGTGCTATGGAAGAATACCAAGCATCTCAATCTCAAGCACAGAGTGTCACCATCGATAGACTAAAAGCAAAACTTACACAAGCCTATCAGGCATTGGTCCAACACCAACAGGGAATGGTAACTAGGACTGAATATCAAAGGATTGTTAAAGAATTGAAGGACATGACAACAACATAGGGTGAGACCTATGTTGCGCTCACTAGAGCCCAAGAGAAGATCAAAAAGGTGCAAACCCAATTGGAAAAATCTTTGGTGCAAATCAAACACATCTGTGATGTCTACTATGATGCCATCAATTGCAGTGCCCCTATCACTAATTATTTTTTATTCTTGTTGGAAAGGTATCTATTGTTGAGAGTGAAGGCCATCAGAGCAGGTAAACCCATTTCATTTTCCATTGTACCAAAATTTATTTCATGTTTCAGAGATCAGGAAGAGAAGGTACAATACCTTCTATGTGAATTTTATTTCCACAATTTCATTTTGGAAGAATATAGAGGAGACAACTCTGGTCCCTTCATAGGGGACATACAATTCCAAGCATTCCTTTCCTTTACTAGGAACCAGGTCAGATGGGGTAAGGCTCACAAAATGTTCAGAAAGAGGGAAACTGGTTTAGATATTTGGATTAGAGGAGAGCCTCCAAAATCCTTCCCAGCCATCATGCGACATAAGACCTTCATGAAAAGGGTGGGGGTTGTGAATTCATTGGCTCCTATCCATTTATAGGTCATCCATTCAGGTATCACATATTTTAGAGAAATCAAGGAAGAATCTCTTCTTGCTTCCAAGCTAAGATGGGATGCATCCTCCAATGAGGTTAAAAGTAGAGAGCCCTTTGGATTTAGGAATTTCTTTGCAGCAACCTTCAGAGTGGAAAGGTATTCTAGACTACTCTAGGAGGAAGGGCCTGTTTGGATGGGACGCAGGTATAACCCCCCTCTCATATGGTTTCCTCCAGAAACTTACTAGAGGGATTATCAAATTAATAAAAAGAGACAGGACGTCGCTTTTGACGAAATCAAAAGAAACAATGGTTTCAGGAGACCTGGTGAACCAACTTTTCCTCCCTATAGTATAACTGCTTTACATGTAAAATTCCATCTTGCATGAAGACATGCAGGAAGGTAAGCTGGGGGGTATGTTGGATTATGAAAAACGTATAAATATATTCCTTTTTCCCACAGTTCACGATATGATTTTGATTGATTCTTCAGATAGTTAGGGATAAATAGGAAAGAACATGATTAATATGTCTCTTAGGGTTGTTATTGAAGTTTTATTAAATGGATTCTAAATTATGATTGGAATGGTTTGATTTTGTTGCAGAATTGGATAAATAACTATCAAAGATAACCAAATAGATCTTAGCTATGCGCAAGCTATTGGAGGTTGAAGACTTTTTAGGTGCAAAGCAGTTTTGAAGATAATGCATTTTCCATATTGTAACTTTATAATAGTAAAGAAATCCTGAGGATATTTTGATCCTCAGGATAGCTTGAATTACCCAGATTATTGTAATATATAAGAGGGTAATAGATCCAGGAAAAAGGAGAGAAAAAATGAATTCAAGTATTTATATTCAAAATTGCTCTACACAAATAGTTTTTGTAAATGTTTCACCAGCTATGGAATCAATGAAAGTTTTGAGTTTTTCTACCATTTCTGTGTTCTGAGTTTCTCGTAGCAGTACTTCTGAAGACCAAGGACCCAGTATAAAGGAGCTATTGTCTCGTTATGTAATTGTATTAGTTCGAAGTTTGATTTCTATTTTGTGATTCAGATCTATTTTACAATAGCCAAGGATAAATGCATAAGTGTGTTAATGATTTTATGATTGTTTGCGTATAGAAGACAGACATTTCCCTCAAGTATTAATGATTTCCATTACAATTTCCATTTCTAAAGTTGTTGCTTGACAGTTCCTCACATTTTCATCTGTGTTGTTCCTTTTCCTTAGATTTACGATTGTTGTTCCTTTCAACTAAAGTTACAATAGTTGTTCCTTTCAGTAAAAGTTACATTAGTTGTCCCTTCCAACTAGATTACAATTGTTGTTTCTTTATGTAGATAGATTAATTCATTATTTCCTTTCCAGTAATCAGAATTCATAATTGATAGTTAATTGTGCAAGTCCTCACTTAGATACAATTACTACTTTTTAGTTAAGAGAATTCAATAGATTGATTAGTTCGTTTCCACTTTATAGCATATTAGTAATCAGATTTCAATTCCATTAGTTCTTAGAATCTTTGGTGAACGTCTTAGGAACTTGATTGTTTATGAACTCGGATTTGGTTTAGCTACACGATTTTAGGCTACCTACATAAACTTTGCTGATATTCTTGAGGTAAAAGATCAATCTATGGGTTGATAAATTAATGTTAAACTAAGGTTGTTTTTAGGACATCTTTAGACACTAACAATAAGTAATATTTAAAACCAATTTCCCCTAATAAAAATGTCACGCAGCCCAGTGAAATTAAAACCTAGGTCTAGTAGAACATGTGGTCAAAATAATAATAATAAATAAAAATGTTACATGAACGGGGGTAAGAAATTCAAATTTATTTATTAAATTTAAAATTATAATGGAGGATTAAAATTTTACGAAAAGGGAAATGGTTGTTTTTATGTATTTTTGCTAATTTAATTTTAGTTAACAAGAAAAGATGGTAAATGGTTGTTTCATCTACACTTGCTAAATTAATTTTTAATTAAAGAAGAAAAAGGGTAAATGGTCTTTTTATCCACACTTGCTAAGTTGATTTTTAGTTAAAAAGGAAAAAGAGGGAAACTTAAAAGAAATAGGAAAATTAAAGAAAAAGGGGAAACCTAAAGAAAAAGGGAAACACAAAGAAAAAGAAGAGTGTTTAACTTAGTAAGGAATCTTGCCTTGGGAACTTTCTATTTATGAACTCAACTAGGAATTAAGTAAGGCATAAGTCATTTAAGATTTGTAAGGGAATTTTGGGACACCAAGGAGCGTTTTTAGGAATGCTTTTAGGTGGGTGAGGGAAATATGAATAATTAATTACTTAATAAATTTAATTTTCTAGTGCAATTAGGGGACCGAGAGACATGTGTACGGGGGAGGTTTTTCCTAATTAATTAAATGAAAAATGAATTTAATGAGAATTTGGGAAACCAATTACTTGAAAACTTTATAAAAATGATGGAGGAGGAGGAGTATGGAACTGAATTTTAGTGTAACGTTACGTTGATGAATATTTCCTTGAATGAACTTTCTCTTGTGGGAATTCAAATACCCAACTCGGGTAACGAGTGGTAGATCGACCTTGCGAGTCGAGTTGGGTGCTATCAATTCTCTGCTATTGTGTGTGTGGCCTCTTTGCGGGTATGGGGCCTTAGGGGGAAGAAGAGTACCCCTAGTGTTGGTTAGGAGGTATCGGTGAGGTCACATCGGTCGGCAGGCAGGAGCTAGACAGAGCGCGCATGGGGACAACAACTTCAAAGAATTCACATTTGGCTAAGGTACGCCTGTTAAAGTTGTTACATGCGATGAATTTAATTTACACATGTTATTTTTTAGTACTCTATTGAAGATTTCATTGCTGCGATTTCTTGCACCTACATTCCAGTGGTATTTTGATTTCCCTTGCTCATTGTATTCTGAGATGATTTATGTGGAGAACCCAACCTCTATTTGAAATGACTTCTCTGCATTTTTTTTTATTGATTAATGTGAAGAAAATTTTGTTTTTATCTTCCATCCCTTATCCTTTAGTTATTATTCTGTGCCTAAGCAGTCATCTAGGAGCCAAATCAACGATCGTCACTCTGGTGTTTAAATACTTATAGATTCAAATTCCCTACTTTCCCGTGCATGGATAATACGCGAAGGATGAATTTCTCCCAACTTTATATCCCTTACTTATCGTTGCATTTTCTCTTATGATTAATCCCTGATCCTTGCACCTCCTTGTCAATGAGTATCTCTACATTTTATTTATTGACTACCCCTACATTCCTTTGAATGATTACCTCTACCTTTCCTTGAATGATCAACTCTTTGTGTCTTGGAATGTTTAAACTTTGCGTTGATTGATTAATCCTTGCATTTCTATGACTGAGCATCACTGTGTTTTGAATGGTAAATTGTTTAATCTATGCGTTATATTACTTACCATTATGAATTATTACTCTGTGTTTTTAATTTATTACACTTGATGATCTCTGGATGTTGAAATTTGAACCCCAGTGTTTCGAGTGGGAAAAATCTCTTTGTTTTTAATGAACCATGATTTACCCAATTTGATGTACCATGAATTTACCAACGATTTCATTATCATTGTTGATTGCAATTTCATTCTCCTTATTGACTACGATTTCATTAATATATTGACTGTAATTTACATAGTGACTATGATTTACTGCGAATTACATTTGGTGACTGAGATTTACACCTATTGACAATGATTTTTATAAATGAGTGATTTTATAAATGAACGATTTATTTGACTACGTTTTTATAGACATCATGGGTTTGACAACAAGGTGAATATAATAGACAGTGTATTAATTATATATATTTATGACAACGTTAAACATTTATTGGCTCTACGTTTCCAAGTAATTAACGACAACAACATGGATTTCAATTAATTTAATTTACATGTTTTCCTTGACAACTTTTATTCCATGTATTCTAGAGTTAAGTAACAACCTTTATTCCATGTATTAGAAAATGGAGTTAAATGACAGAGTTATTAAACTCTGCGATCAACTCTATGATTTATAAATATGTATGTCATCTTTATCATTATATTACTATGAAATTTACATTTATTTGACTGTGTTTTGATACATTGGAAGCACTTGAATATGTATCCTATTGTTAGATAGACAGTGTTTGATTATTATCATATTTTATAAACTGCAATTAAGGTATTAATGGACAACATTACCACGCATCTCATAGACAACAATCTTATATATTTATGATAGCAAATGTTGTATTTTATAGATTCATTAATGGTAAAAACCTCTGTGTTTTTATTTATGCTAAAACACAACAAAATTTAAACCCCATACAACACTTGACAACCATCTAGACTTGCTCTAAACACACAGATCTTGACAACAATTTCTCCCAGGTTACACAACTAGTTACCCATTTTGTAAATAGCATATGGATGGCTTGGCCACGTTTTTTATTTAGATACAATATCGTTTTTAGTAGGTAGCGAATTTATTAGATTGACAACAAATTTTTAGTTGCATTATGATTGTATAATGGTCGCGTTCATGACTGTGTAATTGTTGTACTGTGACGATTGAGAGTATCATAAATAACAATATATTAGATAGCAATATTACGTACTTAGAAAACAATAGTATAGTTGACGGCAACCGCACTCTCAGCAGGCGGTCACCCCAACCAGGACCCTCTCACTCTACGGCCCGAAGAGTCTAAGCTCTTCCAACTCCTCCTCGGGAGTTTTATCACCCACAGT
>JZKD02S1625053.1:109058-140311 GCA_000966675.3 Picea glauca
GGCGCAACAATATCCAAAGCATTTCAAAATGTGCATGCTGGCGCTGTCCAGCTGTAGGTTCTTTCTCCGTGCGCGCTGTCTCGCTTGATGGCGTGTGGATGCTCCTGCATCAATAGTCAACATTGTCGAATATTTAATGAGCAACGTAAATCACTTTTTATGTTAAGTAATTCACTTATTTTAATGGACAGTGTATATTTGTTGACAAGCATATTTTTATTTTGTTAAGTGCATATATTAGTTTACCTTTGTGATAACATTTGTGATAATAGTAACATTTTTAATAGTCCACATTTTTGTCACATTTTGGGTCACATTTATGATAATGATAACATTTATAATAGTTCACTCCTTCACACTTAGACATCATTCTTAATGGATAATGGTTTATGGTTTGTGGGAGAAATCGTTTAATAGCTTACGCAATTTCATTTGAGGATGTCATCTTGCATCTTGTTGACCTGTTGTTTGGGTGTGTGGGTTTAGTCTTCTTATCGATTAATTCAGTCTCCTAGCGCGTTGAATTTTTCTTGGGTTATTGGTCTAGATGTGTTATGTTGCACCAGGGTTACAATCACACCTATCTCCTTGTGACGACATGATTCCTAATGAGGGGATCATTGCGCACCTTGATGGATGTGAAGCGAAAGATAACCTGGCCTAAGTTTATGCTTCCTAATGTGGGCGTTGTTTGTTGTAATTGTTGTTGGTTCTTGGTTTTGTAATGCCTTAAGGCATTGGGTTTGCATGACATAGAGGTTTCTAGTTCCTGTTCCTCGAAGCCATTCTGTGGGGTGGTTGATGTTGTCCCTTATATTGTAGGCATTGTTTTGCTTGTGTCAGGAAGGTAGTCATTTCTATATGTCTATTGATTATCGCATGTTTCGTCCAGTTGCATGATGTGCTATTGTTCTCAGTCATTGTTGTTTGTTTCCTGATCTACGTGCATTGTGTTTGTCATCAAGTTGTGTTGTTTAACTGTCCTTATTGTTTCCTTCCTTATTTAAAAAAATAAAATTGATCTTTCATGCATCACTTGTAGTCATAACGATGAGGCCATTACATTTTGTATCAGAGTGGGTTCAACCCTGCGACTCCGGATCGACATGCTTTCCACTGTAGTATGCCCTTAAGTGTTAACCTAGATTTAACTTGTCCATGTGGTGGTTGCGATTAGAGGACGCCACCGAGGTTTGCAATGTGGCGTCGTGGAAGGAGGTGAGATGCCTCCATAAGTGCTCGTGCCCTTGACTTCTAAACCCCAAGGGGAGGAACAAGTCCTTGGGATGGATATGATTGTTTTAATGGATGATGACGGCTTGACAAGGTCCTTTCAGGGAATGTGAAAGGCCTTGATCCACTATCTTTACTAAGATCATGCCAAGGCGCCAGTACCTCTGAGGTTCCACAGTGCACCCCAACCTGTACTGTTAGCTTTCACCAAGAGCTCCAGAGGCATAATTTCTCAAGTCCACGACTGTCGCGGATGGCTCAGTCATCGAGGCATGGTCGAAGAATATGGTGATGTGCTTTACACTTCACAACTACCTCTAACATGCTAGTCAACATAACAATATTTCAACTAAAGGGGACTTCTCTTCTATGGTGGAAGATGCTCCTTCCATAATTGAACTTGGCAGTCGAAGACGTTTCATCAGAATTGTTCGAGGAATGGCTCTGGGAGAGGACTAGAGCATCTAGATCAGTCAAACCCACTACCGTGGGAGATTTTGGCAAGGAACATTGGATTCATGCAACATTGAATAACTGCCAGGCAGAGCAATAGTCAACTATTCTCAAGATGTTAGGTATCATCGTTGACCATACCCTTAGTATTTTGAGAGATCCAAGTGCTACAAAAAGTTTCATTTTTGGGGGCAACGCTAAAGAGAATTAAGGTAAAGGCATTCGAACATGATGAGTTTAGCTTTGTAGAAATGGATTTGGGAGCCAAACAAAAGGTTGTTGGGAAGGTTATGGGTTGTATCCTTGACCTAGGAGAGTTTATCACTAGGGCCAACTTGTACATCATGATATTAGGATCTTATGATATCGTGATTGGTATGGACTCTTTGGAATCGCATGAGGCGATACTCAAATGTAATATGAAATGGTTGAGATTGGTCGATAGTGAGGGACAAAGAAAAGTGATTGTAGGTCGGAATAGGGAGTTTCCTTGAGGTTCATATCTTCCTTAAAACTATGGAAGACCTTGCACAAGGGATGTAAGATTTATGTGATCCTTGCATTAAATGAGAAGGGGGTAGTGGAAGGTCTAGAACACCTTCTGGTGGTGAGAGATTTTGAAGACGTATTACCTAAGGAGTTACCTGAGATGTCGCTAGAGAGTGAAATGGAATTTACCATAGACCTAAAACCGAGGACTCAAATGATAGAAATAATGCCTCATTGGATGTTGACCCCGGAGTTATAGGAGTTGAAAATTAAAATGAAGGAGTTGTTGGACCTAGGACTTATACATCGAAGTGTGTCACCGTGGGGTGCACCTGTTATTTTCATATGAAAGAAGGATGGGTTTTGGAGACTCTGCATTGACTATCATCAATTGAATAGGGAAACACTCAAGAATCAATATGCGTTTCCAAGGATTGATGATCTATTCGATCAGATGAAAGGCATGAAGATGTTTTCAAAGACTGGATTGCGATCATGATATCATTAGTTACAGATCCAGGAGGATGACATCCCTAAGACCGCCTTTAAGACTAGGTTTGTACATTACAAGTTTATTTTTTTACCATTTGTAATGATGAATTCCCTGGGGGTATTTATGAGTTTGATGAACGGGGTGTTCCGCAAATACTTGGATAAGTTCATCAAAGTATTCATTGACAATATTTTTATTTACTTTTAGATGATGGAGGAGCACGACGAGCACTTTTGCTTGGTACTACAGTGTCTGTGACAGAACAAATTTTATGGGAAATTGTCTAAATCATTTTTTTATCAATCGCAGATTCACTACTTAGGGAATGTCATCTTTGATGAAGGTATCTCCTTAGATCCAGCAAAGGTCGAGGATATTATGGAATGGCCTTCACCGACGAATGTTCTATAAGTTCATAATTTCATGGGTTTAGCATGATACTATCGATGGTTCATCGAGGGATTTTCGAATATAGGAAATCCAATTACGGAATTGCAGAATAAGAACAAGAAGTTGTTTTGGACCGAGAAATGTGCAGAAGGATTTCAAAGGCTCAGGGATATGTTGATGAGAACACCAATACTAAAGGTCCCTAACATGAACGTGTACTTCCTGGTATTCATTGATACATCCAAGGAAGGCTTAGGCGGAGTCTTGATGCAAGACGGTCAAGTGATTGCTTACATCTCTAGAAAGTTGAGAAGGCATGAGGAGAACTATGAAATGCACAATTTAGAGTTGTTAGCTATTGTATATGCCTTGAAATTTTGGAGACACTACCTTATTAGATGAAAATTTGAACTAAAAACGGGCCACTGTGGACTACAACACATCTTTACGCAAAGCGACTTGAATGCGCGACAATGACATTGGTCATAATTTCTTAGCAGGTACGATTTTGAGATTACTTACATAAAAGGTACGGTGAATAGAGTGGCAGATGCACTGAGTTAGAGACCACACATCTTTTCGGTGATTCCTCTTCAGACGAATCTATGTGAAAATATTTTAACTTTACAATGCGACTATGACTGGTACAAGGAGACCAAGGATTTTATCGGACATAACACAATTATGGTACCAAGATTTGAGGGATTTATGTTTGAAGACAATGGATTATTGAGATTTGAAAATCAAATTTATGTACCACCCAACGACGAGTTGAGGAGTTTGATGCTAAATGAGGCTCACCCAGGAGTCACGAAGATGAGGGAAGACCTTAAACCCATATTCTTATGGAAGGGATGAAGACAGACATAGTGAACTATGCAACAATATTTCTAGAATGTGATCTAGTGAAGACTGAACATAGACATCCGACAGGATTACTACAGTGAGACGCGATTCTGGAATCGAAATGGGAGTTCATTTCAATGGATTTCATTGTTGGATTTCCACTGATGGAAAGGAGACATGAGTCATTTTTTGTTGTAGTTGACACTCTAATGAAGAGTGTTCATTTTATTCCTGTACGTATGATGTATCAGGAACCTAATATATATAGATTTTTCATCAGTGATATTGTGAGACTGCATGGCATGCCTAAGAGGATTATATCCGATCGGGGATGTATGTTCATTGGATGATTTTGGACTTGTTTCCAAGAGTACTTGGGAACCCAAATTAATGTTAGTACTACGTATTACCCGAAGACAGATAGGAAAACTGAATGAATAAACCAAATCTTGGAGGACATGTTACGTATGTACTTGATGGACCAACATAATCATTGGGAGGAATTCTTTCCACTGGTAGAATTCGCATATAACAATAGTTATCAAAGCACCATTAAGATGGTTCCTTTTGAGTTTCTTATTGGGAGACCGTGTCAGACACCTTGAGTTGGGATCATCTTGAGGATAGGGTCACGAGGGGGGAGGAAGTGATCCAAGAATTGGAAGATAAGATGAAAACTATAAGACAAAGGATCAAGGAAGTCTAGGATTGGAAGAAGAGTTATGTCGATGCACATCGTGTTGTTCATAATTATGATGTTGGTGATCGAGTATTCATATGGGTAAAACCGCATAAGAGTTCAATCAAGTTTGGAAAGGGTGATAAACTATCTCCTAGGTTTGTGGCATCCTGCGAGATTTTGGAAAAGAGAGGTTTGTGGCCTATTGACTAGCCTTTCCTGATCCTTAAGGTGTATGCACGATGTCTTTCATGTCTCTGTTTGAGACATTATGTCAGTAATACTACACATGTTTTTACTTGAGTACCTTGAAGGTATCATATCAAGGTGTGCTCACAGATGAGCCAATCTACATCCTGAACCATCGTATTCGAAAGATACGACATCAAACAATAGATCAGGTCAAGGTCCAGTGGGAAAACTATAGTTTTCACTCGACAACCTTGGAGGACGCATATGATATGCACCAACAGTTTCCATTTTTGTTGATAGATAGACTTATGATACTGTGATGCACTTTATTTCAACACTTATATACTGTTAAACTTCGAGACAAAGTTTAAAACAAGAGGGGGTGTATGTAACATCCCGCTCTTGTGCACACTGAGTGAAATTATTATTTGAGGACACTTGCTTGCAAGTGATCCAGATTATTATACTATTGGCCATTTTATTATGATTATAAGTCATTATGGATCTGATGATATGTTATTTTGTTGTATTGATATAGACAGGTGTTATTGACTAGGTTCTCTTGAGTGTGTAAGACTTTGGACCTCGAGCATGCAGAGGCATCGATGAAACCCCTTGGACTCCAGATCGAGTCACAGAGTGGATTGTTGGGTTGAATATTTTTTATGTGACATATGTACACATGATTAGATGTTATGATGATTGATTATTATTGCCGACATGATTTGTTGATGGATACAGGATGATGATAGCTTTCTGACCACACTCACATGTGGAGTAGAGGGGTCATGCATGAAAACCAAAGACTTTGAGGGAGAGGTGTGGGAGAATCCCTGCCATAGCCTACTATCACTCACTCTATGGCTCGAACTGTAGGTTAATGATTACCTATATCGAGAAAACCCACGATGTCATGAGGGTAGACTGTGCTAGTCGCTAACGATGATTATAAGGGGTGCAAAATAAGGCAGGGGCCTTACTCCTTAGAGGCCCTTAGTCTCCCACAAGATCACCTAGTGGAGTATTGACTCTAGGGGTTTTTGACATATATCAAAGTTAGTCAAGAAGCAAGTGGCACCCTTAGAGAACGTAGTGCGTCTTGAATGGCACGTCGTGCAAGGAACATAGAAAGAGGCGAGTGGCACCGTTGGAGCACGTAGTACATTCTAAAGTGCATGTCGCGCAAGGAAAATGGAAAGAGGTGAGTGGCACCCTTGGAGCACCTAGTGCGTCTTGAAGGGAATGTCGCGATTTTCAACTGGTAAGTGAATAAACCTAGTCGGCCTTAAATTGAATGATGTGATAAGTAAGATTTAAAAACAATTTTCCCTATTAAAAAAGTCACCCAGCAAAGTGAAATTAAAACCTAGGTGTAGTAGAATATGTGGTCAAAAATTAATAATAAATAAACATGTAACAAGAAGGGGGTTAAGAAATTAAAATTTATTTATTAAAGTCAAAATTATGATGGAGGATTAAAATAAATAAAAAATGAAATGGTTGTTTTTATCTATTTTTGCTAATTTAATTTTAGTTAAAAAGAAAAGAGGGTAAATGGTTGTTTCATCTACACTTGCTAAATTAATTTTAATTAAACAAGAAAAAGGGTAAATGGTTGTTTTATCCACATTTGCTAAATTGATTTTTAGTTAAAAAAGAAAAAGAGGGAAGCTTAAAATAAATAGGAAATTTAAAAAAAAAGGGGAAAAATAAAGAAAAAGGGAAACATAAAGAAAACGTTGAATGTCTAACTTAGTAAGAAATCTTGCCTAGGAAATTTGATTTTTATGAACTCAACTACGAATTAAGTAAGGCGTAAGTCATTTAAGATTTGTAAGGGAGTATTGGGACACCAAGGAGCATTTTTAGGAATGATTTTAGGTGGGTGAGGGAAATATGAATAATTAATTACATAAAAAAATTAATTTTCTAGTGCAACTAGGGGATCGGGCGATATGTGTATGGGGGACTTTTTCCTAATTAATTTAATGAAAAAGAAATTTATGAGAATTTGGGAAACTAATTACTTGAAAAATCTATAAAAAGTATGGAGGAGGAGGATTGTGGATCTTATCTTTTAGCGTAACATTACACTGCTAAATTTTTCCTTTACTAAACTTTCTCTTGTGGGAGTTGGGATACCCAGGTTGGGTAACGAGTGGTAACTCCCCCTCGTGAGTTGATCTGGGTGCTAGCAGTAATCTGGTATTGTGTGTGTGGCCCCTTTATAACTTGGGGGGTTCAAGGCGAAGAAGAGTACCCCTACCATTTGCTGGGAGTTATCGGTGAGGTCACATCGGTCAGCACGCGAGAGCTGGATGGAGTGCGTGCGGGGAAAAAAACTTTAGATCATTCGTATTTGGATAATGTACACCTATTAACATTGTTACTTGGAATGAATTTAATTTAAACATGTTATTTTTCGTTCCTCGGTTGAATATTTCATTGACATGAGATTTCTTACACCTGCTTTCCTACAGTATTTGGATTTCCCTTGCTTGTCTTCTGATTTTATTTCAGTGGCGAACCCAACCTATGTTTGCAATGATTTATCTCTATTTGTTTTTATTGATTAATGCAAAGAAAAATTGAGTTTTTATCTTCCATCCCTTATCCTTCAATTATTAGTTTGTTCCTGAGCAGTTGGCCAGGAGCTGAATCAATGGTCATCACTCCAGTGTTTAAAGACCTATAGATTCAAATGCCCTGCTATCCTGTGCATGGATAATAAGTGAAGGATGAAGTTATCCCAGCTATCTATCCCTTACTTATCATTGTGTTTTTCTCTTATGATTAATCTTTGATCCTTGCGCCTCCTTGTGAATGAGTATCTGTATGTTTTCTTGATTGAATACCTCTGCATTCCTTCTAATGATTATCTTTGCCTTTCCTTGAATGACCAACTTTTTGTGTCTTGGAATGTTGAAACTCTACATTGAATGATTAATCCTTAGGTTTATAAGATTGAGTACCACTGCATTTTGAATGGTAAATTGTTTAATCTATGCATTATATTACTTACCACTACAAATTATTACTCTGTGTTTTTAATTTCTTACACTTGATTATCTATGCATGTTGAACTTTGAACCCCCAACGTTTCAAGTGGGAAAAACCTCTCTATTTTTAATGAACCATGATTTACCCAGTTTGATGTACCACAAATTTACTAGTGATTTCATTATCATTGTTGACTGCAATTTTATTCTCCTTATTGACTACAATTTCATTAATATATTGTCTGCAATTTACATAGTGATTGCGATTTAATACGAATTACATTTAGTGACTGTGATTTATACCTATTGACAACGATTTTTATAAATGAGTGATTTTATAAATGAACAATTTATTTGACTACGTTTTTATAGATAGCATGGATTTGACAATGAGGTGAATATAATAGACAATGTCTTAATTATATATATTTATGACAACATTAAACATTTATTGGCTCTGCATTTCCATGTAATTAACGACAACAACATGGCTTTCAATTAATTTAATTTACATTTTTTCCTTGAGATCTTGTATTCCATGTATTCCAGAGTTAAGTGACATCCTTTATTCCATGTATTCCATGTATTGGCAAATAGATTTAAATGACATAGTTATTAAACTCTACGATTTATAAATATTTATGAAATCTTTATCGTTATATTACTTTGTGTTTTACATTTATTTGATTTTGTTTTGATACATTGGGAGTGCTTGAATATGTACCCTATTGTTAGATAGTCAGCGTTCAGTTATTATCATATTTTATAAACTGCAATTTAGGTATTAATGGACAACGTTACTATGCATCTTGTAGACAACGATCTTATATATTTCTGATAGCAAATCCTGTATTTAATAGATTCATTAATGGTAAAAACCTTTGTGTTTTTATTTATGCTAAAACAAAACGAACTTTAAACCCCATACAATGCATGATAGGGATTTAGAATTTCTCTAAACACACATATATTGACATCATTTTTTCCCAGGTTACACATCTAGTTACCCATTTCGTAAACAACATATGGATGGCTTGGCCATGTTTTTCATTTAGATACAGTATATTTTTTAGTAGGCAGTGAATTTATTAGACTGACAACGAATTTTTAGTTTCATTATGACTGTATAATGGTCACATTCGTGACTGTGTAATTGTTGTGTTCTAACAATTGATAGTATCATGGATAGCAGTATATTATATAGAAATATCATGTACTTAGACAACAATAATATAGTCAACATTGTCGAATATTTAATGAGGAGCATATATCACTTTTTATGTTAAGAAGTTCTTTTATTTTAATGGACAATGTATATTTGTTGACAAACGTATTTTGATTTTGTTAAGTGCATATATTAGTTCACCTTTGCGATAACATTTGTGATAATAGTAACATTTTTAATAGTGCACATTTTTGTCACATTTTGGGTCACATTTATGATAATGATAACATTTATAATAGTTCACTCATTCGCACTTGTACTTCATGCTTAACAGATAATGGGTTATGGTTTGTGGGTGGAGTCATTTAATAGATTGCACAATTTAATTTGAGGATGTCCTCTTCTGTCTTGTCGACCTGTTGCTTGGGTGAGTGGGTGTAGTGTTCTTGTCGGTTAATTCGGTCTCCTAGTGCATTGAATTATTCTTGGGTTATTGGTCTAGATGTTTTTTGTTGCGCCAAGGTTACCATCGTACCTTTCTCCTTGTGATGGCATGATTCCTGATAAGAGGATTATTGTGCACCCTGATGAATGTGAGGCGAACGATAACCTTCCCTGAGTCCTTACTTCCCTATGTGGGCGTTGTTTGTTGTAATGGTTGTCGGTACGTGGTTTTGTAACACCTTAAGGTGTTGGGTTTCAACGACGTAGAGGTTTCTAGTTCCTAGTCGTCGAAGCCACTATGTTGGGTGGTTGATATTGTCCTTTAGCTTATAGGCATTGTCTTTCTTATGTCAGGCAGGTAGTCATTTCTATACGTCTATTGATTATTGCATGTTTTATCCAGTTGCATCATGTGCAAGTGTATTGAGTTGTTGTTGTTTGTTGCCTAATCTGCATACATTGTATTTGTCATCAAGTTGTGTTGTTTAGCTTTCATTGTTGTTGCCTTCCTTCTTTAAAAAAATAAAATGTACTTGCTTGTGTCACTTGTAGTCATAATGATGGGGCCGTTACAAAAACCTTATGTATCAAACTACCACAAGACTAGATATCATGTATGGGGTTAGTCTCATTTCTAGATTCATTGAAAAACCAAAGGAATCAAATTCGAAAGCTGGAAAAAGATTTTTAAGGTATACAACTGGACTAAAGAGATTTGGAATTTTGTATACATATTTAGATAATTACAAACTTATTGGATATATGGCTAGTGACTAGGGAGGTAGCATGGATGATATAAAAATCACTTCTTCATACATATTTCATCTACGATCATGAGATATCTCTATGGAATCAAAGAAACAACCATTTGTGACACTCTCATCAGCTGAAGCAGAATATGTTGCAGCCACATCAACAACTTGCCAAGAAGTATGGATGAGGAGAGTACTTTTTCTAATTTAAGGCATCCACAAGAAGAACCTACAAAAATTTATTGTACTAATAATTCTGCAATTGATTTATCTAAAAATAATCTCTTTCATAAACATAGTAATAATATTGATACACAATATCATTTCATTCAAGAATTGGTGAAAAATGGTTACATATATATTGATTTTTGTAGGTCCAAAGACTAACTAAAATGTATTTGCACAAATCCTCTTGCAAAGAATTTTTTTCAGTGTCTCCAGGAAGAAATTTGTATTCTAGACATACTTGGAAGTGAATATTAAGGGGGAGTGGTGGTGACGTGGATCGCTAGCTATATATGTTTTATATCCCCATCCATTGTTCCTTAACTACTCTCCATCTGCCGCATTTAATTCGTCTTCCCTCTTTACATATTCTTCTTCTATGTCTCTAGACTTTTCTTTTTGTTATCATATTCGAGACGCTTCTCCTGTCTCTCTGAGAAAAAATATATGTTTTGGAAATGTTTTCGGATGGATACTTTGTTTATAAATGAATGATTAATCTGTCAGTAGATTAAATTTGAATATAGCTAGACATTAATATTTTCGTTAATAAAGGAATTTCAAATTTCAAACTATTTTTACATTAGCATTTGAAATTTTTGCATCCACCATTGTGAGCTCATAGGTATTTTCTTCACAACAGGGTTAACTTCATCTTTCAAAAATCATGGCGTTGCACAAATTTGGAAAGAAACATAATTCATCGCTGAGAAATCAAACCCAAATGAAAATATACTTTCAGATACAATTGCTCAATTGACAGATGCCACCAAATCTTGGAAGTAGGTGTATCACATTTTAGAGAATCAAATTATTTTTTTCCCTAGTGATTCATTACAAGAAGAGGATGGGACATTTTCAAATAATCTTAGACATGTGGCTAACTCCAGACGACACAAAGTCGTTTCTCAGTCAAAGTTAATTCCTTACATTGATATGATAATTTGGGCCCTAAAACACGTGGATATCCCAACAAGAAGCATCTTCAATCACCATAATACCATCGTCGACTCTTTATGACTTGAAGACATTCAAGTAATGTACAAATTGACTCTTAATCCCAAATACACTTATAGTTCATCATTTATATTGAGGTTTAAGGTTGAGGAATGCACTAAATATGACAGAATAATCCATGATATAGTAAAAACCAGGTGCGATAATTCAAGTAAGTTCAAATATGATACCCACGGTGTCTATTCTACAACATCCTATAATTTTCATATCATGTACATTTCCATGATACTTTGTATAATTTTTAGTAGGAAAAATCCTGTGGATTTTACCATAGAGTGGGTTCCCATAATCCATGAGGTTGTTGAGGGTTACACTTTCGACTGGGGAAAAATGCTATTATACAGCTTAGTTAACAAAATTGTGGAGTATAGGGTGTTGAAAGCTAAAGGATAACATGCCCCTTTTATATGTTTGCACACATTATGGATGAAATATGTTTTAGGAACCCATTTTTTCTCAAGAATTGGATCTTTACTCCGACCAGCACCGAACCCATACATTTTTATCACTCTAAGTTATGGGAGGAAAATTTAAAATAATTATTCTATGAAATTTGTCATAATGTAGTAATCCCAATTCATGTATCTATTTATGGACAACCTTCCCCTAGAACTCCAGAAAAAATCATTGGAAATTTAGGCAATATTGAAGATTGGTATATTGAGGAAAATGTTTCTTATATCATGGTGTTTTGTTGTTATATATCTCTTGATTATCTTCGTAGCTTCCTACCTGACAGACTGGTTTGTAGAGAATTATCTTATCAAATAGTTTCAGGAGGAATAGCCAAAGAATTGATGGCGACATAGAAAAGAGTGTGGCCAACCTTTCCCATAGAGGTTGGCATGTTTTCATTATCTGATTTTGGACATGCTATGGTTGAGGATTAGGCATTAGAAGATATAAAATTGGTTGGAATTGAGTATAAAAGACATGATCCTCATAGAGTGGTTTAAAATCATTTAGCTCAATTCAATATGAAAATAAATATACACGAATATTCCCCATATGATGAAATTTTCATAGGAGTGATATCTCACGATGAAGTTGAAAGAAGATTTCAAATTTTTCCTCAATATCAATATTTAGGCTTCCTCACTTTTTAGAAGCACAGAAGGAACAATATTCCCAAGGTATTGTAGGAATATAAAAAAAACTTAATCCAACTTCCCAAGTGACAAAATCGATAGAGCCCAAGCAACATAACTTTCCTGAGGAAAAGGCTAAGGAAGTGGAGAATAATACAAATACATTATCTAAATATGCAATAATATCATTACCAGGTAAATATGAGAAACATTTGGTAGCATAATTTGAGGGTTTTATTAAGCACGAGCATACTTTTCCTCTTTCATTGGCAGATACTAAAACTCCATTGAAATATGCCACAAATCCAGAAAGATCTAACACACTTAGTTCTCCCATACCATCATTAACACACCTAGCAATAAGTTTTGAATTACATGGTTCATAGGTTATTAATATAGATTACCTCACACCTATTAAACCTAGATAGATTCCTCCATCAAGTTTCTTTTTCAACAAGCAAAGGAAGGATATCATAAGAAAGGAATATTGGGAAAAGGAGGGAGTGATTACTAAAAAGCATAAAATGATATATGATGGACAGGGACAAAGTGACCCTGAATTTGCAAAATAAGTTGCAGACTCATTGTGAGCCTTTGCCACTACCAACTAGTGGTCAATGGATAATACAATTGGAACAAATGAGTCTTATGGTTGAAAAATTGCATAATGATATGCAACATATGGAAGTGACTACCAGAGACATAATCAATTATGATATTGATCAAATCAGACAGGGTTTTTAGAAAAAGGTGAAAAAGTTAGAAGACAAATTGAAACTAAGTGTTCAAAATCAACAAGTGATCAATACTATGCTTTCGCAATGAGACATTAATTGAGTAGTTGCAGTCTTGAATAAATTTATTTGAGAGCACAAGAATGTATATCTCTTCTTTTAAAAAAAAATAATCTGAAGTAAATGAAAAGATGGAAACTGTCTAGCAAGACCTATACCAAAATATGGATATTATTCAAAGACATTATCAAGTGATCACGAATTCCTTGAATAATAATCATGAAAAGGAGAAAGAATCATATACATCCAGGTCCAAATTCCAAGAATTCATAGTATGGAGACAAAAAAACAATGTACCTTGGATTGCCCATTTTTCATAGTTTGAGCAAATAAAGGGAGAAATGGCTCTAAATTTCTGGGAAAAAAATATTGAAGTAACTATAAGGCTAGTTACAAAAGAAAAATAATCTTGTCTTAACACTCTTTTAGTTGTAGATCTAGAGATGTCTGAGTTTGATGCCTGTGTTATCCCTAACACGCTTGGACAAATTGAGATTGAAAAGAGCAAAGAGAATTCAAAGAAAAGTAGAGAGAGTGTAAAAAGTGATATCCAACAGGTAAATAATGTTAATTTACAAATGATAAATGATCTTCTAGTAAAACTGAGTCTACAACATCAAGTTACAACAAAAGAAGTTGTGAAAATTCAAGAGAAATTACCATTGGTACACAAAATGGTGTACGCATTTTACTTAAATGAAAATATCAAACCTTCCAAATTTGTTGTGACATTAATGGAACTGGATGCTCAATTCAATGATCAGAAAAAACCAAGGACGTATGCAAGCAAATAGAGGATAGGTTAAGTTCCAACAAGTAAAGAAATCGTAGCAAATCCAAAAATATCTTCATTGTATCTTTTTGTTTCGAATGTATTCTATTTTGAGATCAAAGAATATGGAATGCATAAACACTTTTGTATAAATAAACAGATCCAATATTTATTCAAGGTCTCTTCTTGTTGAAATTAACATAGAATTTACCGAATATCAATTTGAAAGAGAAAACAAAGATTCTACGTCTCATTTCCTAGAGTTATGTGCTTTCTGTGTATTTCCATTTCTTAATCATATTTTATTCACTTAATATTTCTTGAGGATTGAAAGACCACAATTTAGCAATACATCTATTCTGATCTATAGATTGGGAGTTTGTTCAATTACAGTTTTTCCTCAGTTATTACTGTGAGTAAAACAAGACTTGTATCTATGTAAGCTTTCTCATTTTAAATCAACGATCAAGGATTCCTTATTCATAATTCTTCTATTGTGGATAAGGTAAGATTTATATTTATTTGATACCTTACTTTATTTTAACATTCTTTTTTAATCACTTCTACTTTTCATAAGATTAAAATTTAAAAATACTCGAAGAAAGAGATATTGCCTCTTTGTTTTATAAATTATTAAAATTCATTTGAAGTTTCATCTTAAAACAGAAGGCAGAAAATCATTACAACAAAAAATTATATTAAATCTTTGGATGTCGAACATTATCCTGCGAGCCTAGAATCAATCTCAGAAACAACATCTTTTTGGCATCGTTGTCAGGGTACGAAGTAAAAAAACTATTTTTCCATGGGTATATGACAAAGTTAAGTTTCAATTTTTGAGGGTGAAGAATAATTGAACACAAGGATAAGGCTCATTTTTTTTAATCACCTGGCGAATCCATTTTGGAAAAACCGACATTCGGATGAAAAAATACCAGAAAAAATGTTGAAAACTACTGAAAACTAAAGGAGATTTAAAGCACAATTATGCATCAGTAGGTAGTATATATCAACTCAAGGTTACTAAATTTAGTGTTAAAATTCTAGCAAAAGAAGTAAGTTCTAAACAAAAATATCAAAAGCCTCATTTTGCGAAGCCTCAACTAGTAATCCTGAAGTTGAGTTAGAAAATTTGGAAGAGGTAACTCCTGAAGTAAAATTGTATCATATAAAGAGAGAAAATATCTAGAATACCCCAATCTCTTTGATAGACACTTTTACCAGTGAAGATAAATAATCTTATGCAATTACTAATAGAGTTTATACACAACCAATTCTTACTCTTCCCGAAGTAAAAGTTTTTGTTTCTGAAAAACTTGAAGATCATCCTTTACAATCAGGCTCATCTTTTATTATTTCTCCTATTTATCCATCTTTCTGATCTTAAATACGAATATCAAGTTCCCATTTCCCATCTAATTTTTATTTTACATCTCTCTCACGAGATCCATGACCTTTTCATTATCTAGCCGAACTATGATCTCACCTTCCCGAAGAAATTAAATATCTAGCACATCATTCTTTTGAAATCTTTGATAATCTGCAGTACAATCCTAGTATATCTTCTACTAAAATTTCAATTTTTGGTGTTGGAGGTGTCGGAGGAAGTGGGGTTGGTGGACATATAAATCCACCACCACCTCCTCCAAGGATTTTTTCCAAATTTGTTGCTAGATATGCTTCCTTAACCCTTCCTGTTGTTCTACATGATCTACCTGATAATTATATGAAGAGTCTACCTAAATTTATGGGAGAGGGGAATTTAACAACCAAAGATCATACAACATTTTTTGATCAATTTGTTGATATTATCGGTATTGAACATGAAGATGTTTACATGAGACTGTTAGTACATAATTTTGAAGGGCATGTTAGAACTTGGTTTAGGGGACTTCATGTAAATTATATTCCATCATATGATGATTTAGAGACTTCTTTCTTAAGAAAATGGGGTTATAAAAAGGACCATTTATATTACTTAACTGAATTTGGATATTTAAGGAACAAAAATTATGAAACTGTTTCAGAATTTATTCAAAGATTCAATAAAATTTATAGAAAAATCTCAACCGAAGTATAACCTTCCCATCTAGTTGCTAAAGTTACTATTGTAGGGGCTTTTGATTCATCTTTCTATTTAATTTTAAGGGAGAAAAGAGCCACAAATTTAGTTGGAATGAAAGATGATTCTATTGAAATTGAATCAAATATGATGGCATCAGGAAAACTAAAAATAAAATTTGACATGAAAATAAGAGAACCTGGAAGGTTTAGAGAACAAGCAAGACCCTCCAGTTCTGGAAAAAACACTCAAGAATAAAAGATGGATGAAATGGATAAGATCATAAAAGACTTATAAAACAAAATTTCTAGGATAGAAATGGAGAAATGCAAATTGGATCCATACATTAGAAATCAAAACCAATTCAAGAGAAACCTTAATACAATCCCTCATATTCAACATAGGAAAATAAAAAATGAGGATCAAAATATTCAAGTTCCTTTTAAAACAAAAAATCTATGGAGGGAGATGATGTTCAAGATTATGATGAATTATATGAAGATATACACAATCTCAACAATGATGATGTTGAACCTCATTTAACCAAACAAGTCTATGAAAAATCTTTAGATCTTGGATCTTTATTTGATGATGACAAAAATATCAATAACTTGGGAGACTCTACATCTTATCAAAATAAATATGATTTGGGGCCAAGAGAAAAGACTTCCACCAACAATCCACCTAAAAATATCTTGTCACAAAATAAAGAAAATGAGGTGGTGGTTTCAAAATCACCCACTGAAGCACAAGTTACTCAAACAAAACAAGTTGAAAAAAAAGAAATGCAAACTAAAAGAATGGAGAACAAAGAAGCTAAAGTTAAAACCAAAGAGCTAGAAAAGTTAGTTGGTATTTTTAGTCTAGAGAATGAACTGAATAAGATTAAAATTTTAGTTCTTCTCGTTGAACTTGCAAGAAATATGGTCTACAAGAAATAAATTTCAAAGGTAATAAATTTTAATATGCACAATGCCAAGCTAATGTTATTAACTTACAAGATAAAAAACCAACGATTATGTTTGAACCACATAGCAAAAATGATAAATATTTAGTTGCTCCATTTTATATCACTCTTATTGTGCATGATCATTTGTTACACAACTACATGTTAGATTCAAGTTGTTCAAATAATCCGATGCCTAAAATAATAATAGAAAATGTGTGCCTACAAATTACTAGACCTTACCAATGTTTATACTCCTTTAACTCTAGAAAGGTTAAGTGTTTGGGTATGATTAAAGATTTAGTTGTAAATCTAGCTCAAATTCCATTAAAAAGTATTTGTATGGATGTAGTATTCGTCGATTTTCCTGGAAACTATGGAATGATTTTATCAATATCTTGTGGTGAAAAGTTAGGAGGATCAATTTAGTTGGACATGTCATATTCTACAATTCTCATTTTTGTTGGACAGTTTACCAGATTGTACAGAGAAACTAGACTGGCTTATACAGTAAGTGATCCTCAAAACCCAAATAATTACCCAGTCTATGTTGTTGATCAAGATTTAGGAAATTGTATTTTTTCCATAGATGATGATTTTCAAGAATGTACAGAAAAAAAAAATACAAAAATAGAACTTCCAAAGAAAAATATAAATATTAGAGATGGGATGTGGAAAATCTTCTTAAATTGTGCTTCATCTTGGGAAGGAGAAGGAGTTGGAGTACTATTTGTGGTGCCAAGAGATCAGTATTACATCCCTTTTTCTTATAGATTGCAATGGGACATTGATTACACAAATAATGTATTGGAATACGAAGCTTTAATTGTAGGATTAGAAGCTGCAAATAAATTAAAAATTCAACATTTGATAGTTTATGGTGATGCTAAACGTATTGTAAAACAAATAAAACAACATCGTCAATCTAACCATCCAAGAATGAGTTCTTATAGAAATTGTGCATGAGATCTCATAGAAAACATTTTCTTATCTTTCAACATTCATGTTATTCCCAGATTGCATAATCAACAAGCATACTCTTTAGCTAAAGTTGCAACAAACTTCATACCACCTATTGTTTTGAAATTGAAGTATCACATTGACATGAGACATGAACCTTCAATTCCAAATAATTTTCATTATTGGAAAATTTCCAAAGATGATGAACAAATAAAACAGTTTCTAGAAATGATAGATGAAATTTCTAAGACACAGATAGATTAGGAAAATAAAAATGATACAATGTGGATTATGCAAGAAGGAGAAAATCTAGAGAATTTCAAATATATGATCAAAAATCACATAATGCTATTGCTTAAGAATAATCAAATTCATGATGGTCTTATCCAATTAGAAATATTGTTCGACCAAAATGATATACCTCTAAAATATACCTTGCAACCTCATCCTAAAGAGGTTGAATATTGTAATGTGGGATCAAAGGAAAATCCAAAAATGGTGAAATTATCTAAATATCTTTCAACTGAACTAAAGAGTAAATATGCATAATTAATTAAAGAATACAAAGATGTTTTTTCATGGTCTTTTGAAGACTTAAAAACTTATGATACTTAAGTTATCGAGCATAATATTCCATTAAAACTATGTATTAAAACTTTCAAGAAAAATATTAGAAAAATAAATCTAATTCTCTTCTCGATAATAGAAAAGGAGGTCAAAAATCCTCTTGATGCAAAAATCATCATGCCTCTCCTATACTCTAAATGGGTATCCAACCTGGTCCCTGTCATAAAGAAGAATGGAGAAATAAGATTGTGTGTCAATTTTAGAAACCTGGATCGATATTATTTGAAAGACAATTACCCCCTCCCTAAAATGGATCATGTTCTAGAAAACGTGGTTGGGTAAAGTAGGATTTCTATGATTGACTAATTTTTTGTATATAATCAAATAGTTGTTCATGAAAATAATAGAGGAAAAACAACATTTTCTACTCCATGGGGAGCCTTTATGTATGACAAAATTCCTTTTAGATTGATGAATGCAGGAGAAACTTTTCAAAGAGCGATGGATATAACATTTGTTGGAGAAAAAGATAATTCCATTGTTATTTATCTCAATTATCGAAAAATATTTTATAACTCTGATACAAAACACTTGGTACATCTCATACAAACATTCGACAAGTGAAAAGAATTTGGTTTGTCTTTAAACCCTAAGAAATCTCATTTCTCTATGCAAGAAGGTAAGATCCTAAGAAATATTTTTTCAAAGGATGGAATCAAAGTACATCATAAATGACTTGAAGTTATTGATCAAATCAATATTCCTAGAAATAAAAATAGATTTTGTCATTTTTAGGAAGAATTAATTTCTTGAGGAGATTTATTCCCAATTTTGTTGAAATTATCAAATTGATCACATATATGTTGAAGAAGGTTAATGAGATGAAATTGACCTCATATTGTAACATTTGTATGCTTTCCTTGTACTTTATTAACCAACAAGTACTCCTTTATCCACATGAGAGTCAAACTTTCCCATTCTACCATCTTTGTTTTTGATGTATCATTTCCTTCCAAATACTCTGAAGTGCTTCACATTTGATGTTCATCATGTCCATATCTCATAGGGAGTTTTGTCATTGTATTTTTTTAGCATTACTCTATTTCAAATGTGAAATTATGTATTCATTGCATGTTTCCAAAACATGTCTATTAAATTTGAATCCATTAGCATTGTTTGAGCCATTTCCTGTATTGTCTTGTTCTTTCTTTCAACAAATTCATTCTGTTGAGGTGTCCTAACAATGAAGAATTCTCTTTTTATTCCATGTCTACTGCAGTAGTCCATAAATTCCTTTGAAGTGAAATATCCTCCATTATAAGATCTCAAACATTTGATTTTTGAATCCATTTCATTTTCAACCATTTCCTTGTAGACCTTGAAGTTTTCAAAATCTCCTGACTTATTCCTGAGAAAGAAAACTGTAGTCATTGTTGAATAATCATCAACTAATAACATAAATTATATCTCACTTTTTGAACCATTTGTTGTATTTGGTCCAAATAGATCAGTATGCACAATTTCCAGTGGTCTTGTCATTGAATACTCCTTTTATTTGAACTTGGTCTTTGTTTCCTTTCCTTCTTTACAATGCTTGCATAAAGTCTTGGTTGGTTTTTTTATCTAGGAAATTTCTCTATCTGCTTCATTTTTTTTGAGTTTCAGAAGGTTATCAAAGTGTATGTGGTGCATTATTTTGTGCCATAGACAAATTTCATCTTCCTTTCCTAGACAACACTTTTCATTTCAAATTTCACTTAATACATATATGTTGCTTGAAGTTCTTGTAGTTGTTGAAATAAATTTTCCTGAACCTTCTTTTCTTGTCTCGCTTTCATGTGAATCGAAAGTAAATTTATGACCTTGGTCACACATTTTACTTACACTTAGAAGACTATGTTTCATATATTCTACTAGTAGAACATTTTATTCCTTGGTATTCTTGTTTCCAATTCTGACTGTGCATTTTCCAATTATTTTAGTTGAATCATCATTTCTGAAGGAGACTGATCCATATATTTCCTTTCTTAATGTAATTTTTTTTTTATCACCTATCATGTGTTTTGAACAACCATTGTAAGCATACCAACCACATTTCTTCTTCTTATCTTGTAGAGCGAGTGTGCATTCTTGATTGGTATATTTATTCTCCTTTCTTATCCATGTTATTTTCTGAAGTTAATGTCTGCGATTGTTGTATTTTTTTGTGGTTTTCTAGGGGGGACCATCATTCTATAATGTTTGGCCATGTGTCCAAAGTTGTTGCACTTGTAGCATTCCACTTCAATGCTCAATGATTCAAACATGTTGTAGCTTATTCCACTTGTGTATGATTTTCAAAGTTGTTTATGTTCCTCCTATTAGCTCTGCAATTTACAACTTTATGTCCAAAATTATTGCATGCATAACATAAACCAAAAAATACAGTTTGATACCTAGAAGGTTTTAATATTATGAAAGGATTTACTTTTATGAATCCTTATTCTTCCTGAGGCCTATTTGTTTCTGTCGGTCGTTGAAATCTGAATCTTCTCGGTGGAGGAGTGTCCCTGTAATCTTCCTTGTAGGTATTCCTATCCTCTTTGATTGTTTATGCTTAACTTTTTGGATATGTTTCTTGTTTTCTTGTTTTCGAGCTTGATCAATTTTCTGTCTGATTGTATCCAAGTCTAGACTTTTCATGATAAGGCTTTTGACTCTTGATAATTTTATCCAAAACTTTTGATTTGTTCTACATATTTTGAAGATCATTTCTCAATGTGACAATCTCTGCTTCCAAATTTCCAATCATGTTGTCCCTTTCTTCTAGTTTTTCTTTGAGTTATTCTTCAATTCTTTTATCTTCTTCTTTTTGAACCTTAAATTTCATGATCATTTCTTATAGTTTATGATTGTCTTATTTCTTGTCTAGTTCTTCTTGCAGCTTCTTGTTTTTCTTGTTTTCTCTTCTTATAACTTCTATGGAACTCAAAAATTCTTGTTGGTAGTCAACTTCTTTTTCCTCTTCATATTCTTCTTCGGTTTCTTGTTTATCAGAGCATTCTACTACCATGAATAGAACATTGTTTGTCTCCCTTTCACTGACTTCGTCTTCATCTAATGAGGATATGTCTTCTTTGGTGTGTAAGATTTTCTTGAAAGCTTTATTTTTGGTTCTTTTTCCTTTATATGTTTTTTTTTCTATCTGAGTAATCTTCATCATTCCCCTTATTTTTCTTATGGGGACATTTGTTAGAAAAATTACCAATACCATCACAATTAAAACAAATGAATAGTAGCTTACCTTTATATCTATCGTTGGTTCCCTTGTAAAATTTTATGACAAAGTTGGCCACTTCTTCTTCATCATATTCTGAGAAGTCACTATTGTTTCTATGTTCATTTTTCTTTTACCTTTTTTATTCTTTGAAAGTTGCTTCTTTTATATATGGATTTTCCTGTTCAGTTCTCATTTCATATGCTGTGAAGATTCCATGTAGGTCGCCCATGCTTATTGAGTCTAGATCTTCTCTTTCTTCTAGTGTTGATATCTTAGGATCAAATCTTATAGGAAGAGATCTTAGTACCTTTTGAACAATTACAAATTCTTCAATTTCTTCAACCAATCTTATGAATGCATTCATTGTTTCATCGACTTGTAAGAAGTAAGCTGCAATATTCTCATCTTCCTTCATCTTTAGTTGCTCGAATTGACCTTTGTACGCTTGAAGTTTTTTTGCTTTGACTTTTGAATCTCCTTAATAAATATTTTGAAGTTTGTCCCAATTTGATTTAGCAGATTTACAATGTAAAACTTTGGTATATACCAAATCACCAACCATTCAGAAGTGCATATGTGTCTTTGGAATTATTTTGACTGAGTTTCATTTCTTTTTCACCTATTGGTGGAACTACTGGTTCTTTGTATCCATCTACTACTAATTGCCAAATTTCAAATCCTTTTGCATGTATATTTGTTTTCATCCTTCTGATCCAGAATGCATACTTTTGTCCATCAAACCGTGGTATTCCATTTTTATACATGTTTTATCTCTCCATGATCTACCTTTCAGCGGTTAAATTAATTTATGAGGGAACCTACTCTAAAACCAATTGTTGGATTACTAAGAGGGGTGGTGAATCAGTAATAGAGAAATTTAATCATTTTTAACCATAAAATGCAAGTGTTATATGAATGTAGCATTATCATCCAATAGTTTCAAAGTAAATAAACAATGCAAAATGAGCAATCATACACATACACATTACACAAATGTTTTTACGTGGAAACGAAAAGTGGGAGAAAACCATAGAATGATTTTTCTTATATGTATTTAATAATTACATTCATTGGAAGCTCCAACTTCCTTTGTTTTCCATCTACAAGTAGAAGGAGGCTCTACCCCCCTAGTCTCTCACACTACAACTTGAGGGAATCTCCAACTCCCCAATTTTTCGTCTACAACCAGAAGGAGGCTACAACACCCTATGTCCTCTAGCTACAATTGAAACATGGATAAAACCACTTGTCCTTTCCCCGTCCAACCTCCCTGAAATATAAATAGAATGATGGAACCACTATTACACTATCACTGTGAGATATATTGTTTTAAACATGTACCAATCAACATACACCAAACAACATGTAACAACCTCTACCAAACAACATGTAATCAATCGGTACCATAAACAAGTGCATCAACCATGCACCAAACTGTTACTCAAAATGTACCATCAACGCATGCATAAACCATTCACCAAATATGTACCAATCATGCATCAAATACACATAAACTATGACTCATCAAGATGTACCAACATAATCAACTATACACCTCATGTATGTGCCAACTCATCAACTACTTGGGTCAACTATGTACCCAAGATGTACCTCAACTAAAATCCCTCATCAATTTACTCATACAAATATGATTTGTAACCTTGTAATAGACCCCATGTATATGATCATGTACCTACAAACATTCCTTAAATTTAACAACAAGAGACTAGCATGTTCATCAAACTTTAATTTAGTCTCACATGAATAATTTTGGATTAGTCAACAACCCTAAATTGAAATAATCATAACTATGTACCTGTAATGAATAAAGATCTCAAAATAATGCACAATGTTCTTCAATGCATTTTATGCAATTCCTACAGTTTTCACTACTGGGAACCTCTGAGAAAAGGAGTTATAGAAAAAACGACATACCTTGTTTAATTATGGATTATTCTAGAGAGTGAACTTGTAGAGCGTGTCCCACACTGAATATTTGTTGTATGGATCTGAAAATGAAACACAGAATAGTACATACTATATTGTAACCAATACATTTGTTCTTACTGAATTTGGATTTGTTATGAATAATTTATGATGTTTTTACCCGAAACACCTGTTTTAGACTAGTTTCAGGACTAACCACAAATCCTATTTTCCACAGAGTGTAACTCCAAAAGCACAATGACCCAAAAGATGACATTTTTATCACTACTACTTTTCTATGTTTCCTCAACGACCTCCAAATTTCATCGTCTGAATCATTCTATAAAAAGGTGTTATTGTGGAAATGGTGAAATGACTTGTAAATAACATACCTTGGAAAGCATCATCAAAAGAATTTATCCTCCCTTGAATTTCGGCATTCTTTACTTCACTTTCCCTCTAAAATTTGCCTTAGATATCCTTTGGTTACCTCGGTGATCTGAAAATAGGGGGTTGACTTTCTTGCCTATGCAAGCACCCTCTACTCCATTAAAATAAACTTCAGGGCCTTTCTCAATGTCTTAGTTGTGCAAGAGAAATTATGTGTCAAGTTTATGCCTGTTTTATGTGTTTATGTGTGAGGTTTTAAAATGTTAAATATGTTTTTTAAATAAATACAACAACAAAAATAACTTGCAGCAAATAATAACCAGAAAATACTCACAACAAGAACAACATGATAAAGGAGTTCACCCCCAACTGGGCTACATCTCCTTGAGCCTCCATCAATGGACTAGGCTCTCTGGGATTAGTTTGTCAAAGATTATTTTATAAGATTCTTCTCAACTCCAATGGATTTACTAACTTTACCATTGGTTTTAGAATACATAAAAACCCCAAAAAGGACTAATAAAACTCTAAAAATGGACCATGACTCATCTAGGCATGACCTCTTCTACATGTGGCCTTGACCTTCCCTGAGCTTCCTTGTGGAAAAAAACTTGTAAAAGTACTCAAATGCCTCTGAAACCTGTACCATTTTGTTCATAGCATACCAATTAGTCAAAAATGACTATTCAGTCACATAAAATAGACTTGGGCTCATCTAAGCATGACCTCCTTCAATGGTGGCCCTAAGCTCCCTAGAGCTCCTGAAACTTCAAGGTAGAAAAACCTGAAAAAAAAGTCTCCAAATGGCTTTGAAAACTATTCCAATGGATTCGGAACATCCAGAAACTGCTAGCTGGGATTTTTCAGCACCTCATTTGCCCAAAAGATGAAGAAGTTAGGCCTCCTCCCATTTTCCTCCTTCAAGCTTGTTGTCTCTGGTTTGCCAATTCACACCTCCTATGTGAGTAACTTGGCTTCTGGTCATTTCCCATGCATAAAACCAGCACACCCATGCATGCCCACAAAATGTGTAAATTTTTCGCATCGTTAGTGAAATTAAGGCCCTAAAGGTGGAGGTGTTGGGCGCATGGGGGGCCATGTGGCCACGTCCTAGCCCAAAAATAGGCACTTGTTCCAAGGTTTGTCGTGGGTGTGAAAAGTGGTGGGTGAACGATTTGGGGGACCATTTAAAATCTCACGCAAAGGTTCATGTGGCAAGGGTCATATGGCATGTATAAAACCGGGGCTGGGGGCTAAGCCCCAGCTCAGACGCACCCAAAATATAACATAGTCAAAGTTAAATATTTTTGAAAACATATAGTTAACAAGAACCAATGCATGGGCTATTAGTAGCCCATCCCTTTCCAAGGCCTTCCAATGTGAGGGGGAGGTATAGGGTTCAAACCCCATGGACTCCATATAATTTTAAACACCCAAAACATTACACGGTGCCACGTGATAGCCCATGTTTATGTCACGTGGCACCATCCAATTTGCCAAAAATGTGCCATGTGTCAACAAATGATTTGCCCATGTCTATCAAATCAAAACTTGCCATGTCAGCATTTCTAATAAGAACCTGCCATGTCAATTTTTCCACATGTGCGGTTGTACCCCTGCCGCGTCAGCCTGTACAGACTGTACAGTGAGCAATTTGTTTTTGCATCTTTGGAAAATCGAATAGAATGCAATATCTCACTCATTCGATGTCCGTTTGACCCCATTCGAAGTGTGTTGGGTTCATGACGACGACGGATACACACCTATTCATTTTGAGGCTATTTTGAACACTTTTATTTTTGGGCTAAATTTTGACCCCTGGTCCAGATTCTGATCACACCTTCCCACTTAAAGGATTTTGGACCCACAAAAGTTGATGATTACCTACCTAAACTTCAATACTCTTCTGATTCCAAGTTCTATCAATTGATTCTACTTGAAAAAGTCTTTTTGGCAATCACATGTGTACCTTGACAACCATTGTTCTCTGGTTGTTGTTGACCCACTGTTATCTTTGTGCTTGGAAGACTGAAAACCTTCCCATTGAGAATCATTTCCCTCTTGTGAACTCTTTGGCATTAACATAATCCGCTCTACAATGGCTTCAAAAAGTTTTCCTGCGACATCTTGTCACAAACCAAGAAAAAAAGCCATCAATCTTGATTTTTTATTTTTATACAAGACTGAAAATTATGCCAAAAAGGTATTTTTACTCTTCAAGAAAACGGTCACATCTTTGTACTTCATCAAAGTACATGGTGTTTTCCTGCATCTTGGTGTACTCAATATCAACTTACAAGCCGACAAACACCATCGACTAAACATAAGTTGAAAAACATGATCGACACAACATAATCGTCAAGACAAAATGACACAAGATGAGACTCATTTCAAGCACATCGACATTCCCAATGACAAGTCGACATTCATGATACAGAACGATGTCAGAATCATGAGTCACTCATAGTGAAACTATCATCAAGTTCACTATTTACACATACAAAATCACATGCACCTGCATAGGTCTTCAACTCTCCTTCAAGTACAAACATAAGTGCATAAACCCAAAACATGTGGGTACACAATAGATGTAAATGAAAAGATAAATGGCTGCAATAAGTGAGTATCATACCCCTCTTTTACATCCTCCTTCCAAAGTTGTGCAACAACAAGAATGCCTTCAAATGAATTGCATTCACATCCAAACTTGCATCATACAAGTTGTGATAAACTGTTGCAACATGTCATACATTCAATAGAACAACATACATAAGGCTGAAAAGTGCATCTACAAACAAGGAAGTGCAATCCTTACTTGTTCAAGAAATCTAACCATTTCTTACCAAGCCAATTCAATAGTGACTTATTCTACTAAAAATTGTGTTCTTGTGAATCACCTTGATTCACATCGATGATGGAATCTCCTCTTCCATTATTTCCAATATCTTTATCCATCTGCTTCTTGTGTTGTGGATGAGTGGTTGGATGCAATGTCCAACATTGATCAATGAGATGACCCCTCTTCTAGCAGTGAGTGCAAATCTTTTACATCTTCTTTTCAAGTTGCCTTTGCTTGGAAAGTTTCCTGAATGTAGTCAATCTTTTCCAACATCTTGAAACATGATGGTTATACAAACCACAATATGTACATGGACTTTCCTCTCCATTTTTACATGCAAATTTACCATGCTTAACACAATCAAAAGCAACTGAATGACAAGTAGAAATATACCTTGAACATTCACCTTTATCGCCTTTTTGAGGAGGTGAATTTGAAGAGTTACTAGCTCTCCTTTGAATACCAACAATAGTGTTCTTGTCCTCATGGATTTCACAACTCCTTTGTTTCACACATTTGAATTCATCTTGAACACAAACTTTGCATACTTGAGGGATTGAACTTGCAACAAAGTTGTTCTTGTAATTGTTTCCCTTGTCTCCTCAACTTTGGAATATGCTCCATCTTTCTGTTCATATCCAAGACCACAATACTTGGGCCTCTCCTCAACAACAATAGGTTCAACAATGCCTTGTGCATGCTTTCCTAACCCTCTACCTTCATAGCCCATGTTTTAAAAACACCAAAGAATTCATCTTGAGAGGAATTTGAAGAAAAACTAGCACTACATACCTCATGTTCATGCATGTACTTGGTAAGGGTTTCCTTTTCCTCATGGAGTTGAGTCTCCATCTCATGCAACTTTTCAAGAAGCTGGTGCTTCTCCTCCTTCATGGCCATCAACTTCTCTTGAAGGACAATGCTCACTTTTCTATCTTCCCAGAGATCTTGAACCACATCTCTCATGGTTATAAACTCCTCCAACATCTCTTTGTCAAATAACTTGGCTAATGAATATGTATGAGAACTATCAATGTTTGAAGCCTCCTCCATCCTTGCAAGATATCAAACTTCAACACAAAATTTGCACAACAATACCAACAGCTAAATCTCTATCTATCAATGGAAATCACATGAGAAAAAACAATGCTATGATACCACCTGATCTAAAAATAGGGGGATGACTTGTTTTGCTATGCAATCACCCTCTACTCCATTAAAATAAACTTCAGGACCTTGCTCAATGTCTTAGTTGTGCAAGAGAAATTATGTGTCAAGTTTATGCCTCTTTTATGTGTTTATGTGTGAGGTTTTTAAAAGGTTAAATATGTTGTTTAAATAAATACAACACCAAAAATAACTTGGAACAAATAATAACTATCAAACACTCACAACAAGAACAACATGATAAAGGAGTTCACCCCCAACTAGGCAGCCTCCATCAATGGACTAGGCTCTCTGGGATTAGTTTGTCAAATATTATTTTACAAGATGATTCTCAACTCCAATGGATTTACTGACTATATCATTGGGTTTAGAATACATAAAAACCCCAAAAACGACTAATAGAACTTTGAAAACGGACCATGGCTCATCCGGGCATGACCTCTTTTACATGTGGCCTTGAGCTTACCTAAGCTTCCTTGTGGAAAAAAAACTACTGTAAAAGTCATCAAATGCCTCTGAAACCTGTCCCAATGTGTTTAGCGCATAACAATTAGTCAAAAATGACTATTCAGTCACATAAAATAGACTTGGGCTCATCTATGCATGACCTCCTTCAATGGTCGCCCTAAGCTCTCTGGAGCTCCTGAAACTTCAAGGTAGAAACACCTACAAAAGAAGTATCCAAATGGCTTTGAAAACTCTACCAATGGATTCAGAACATCCAAAAACCTCTAGCTGAGCTTTTTTGACACCTCATTTGGCAAAAAGATGAAGAGGTTAGGCCTCCTGCCATTTTCCTCCTTCAAGCTTGTTGTCTCTAGTTCACCAATTCACACCTCCTGTTTGAGTAACTTGGCTTCTGATTGTTTCCCATGCCTAAACCCAACACACGCATGCATGCCCACAAAACATGAAAATTTGTCTCGCTGTTAGCGAAACTAAACCCCAAAAGGCGGAAGTGTTGGGCGCATGGGGGGGCATGTGGCCATGTCCTAGCCCAAAAATAGGCATCCTTTCCAAGGTTAGTTGTGGGTGTGACAAGTAGTGGGTGCACGATTTGGGGGACCATTTAAAATCCTGTGAAAAGGTTCATGTGGCAAGGATAATATGGCATGTATAAAACGGGGGGTTGGGGGCTAAGCCGCAGCCCGGACGCGCCCAAAATATAACACAGTCAAAGTTAAATATTTTTGAAAACATATACTTAACAACAACTAATGTGTGGGCTATCAGTATCCCAACCCTTTCCAAGGCACTCCAACAGACTCCATATAATTTTAAACACCCAAAACATTACACGGTGTCACATGGCAACCCATGTCTGGGCCACGTGGCACCATCCAATTTGCCAAAAATGTGCGACGTGTTAGCAAATGATTCACCCACGTATATAAAATTAAAACTTGCCACATCAACATATCCAATCAACACCTTCCATGTCATCAAATGCCACATCAACATTGCCACATGTGCGGTCATACCCCTGCCAAGTTAGCTTGTATGGATTGTACAAACTGTACAATCAACAATTGTTTTTTACCTGTTTGGCAAATCAAACATAACACGATATCTCACTCATCCAATGTCGATTTGACCCCATTCGAAGTGCATTGGGTTCATGATGATGAGGGATACGTACCTATGTGTTTTGAGGAGATTCTCAACTCTTTCATTTTTGGGCTAAATTTTGACTCCTGGTCTAGATTTTGATCACTTGGTACTTGTACATATTCAATAAGCTCGAGTGTAATAAAAATGTGAGACCCTTCCCTCTTATCTATACTTTTATGTAGCTTCCTCAAGGGGTTACCTTCTAACCATATTAAACCACTTTCCTTATTTTAGGGCTAACCCACTTCTAACCACTTGTCCACTTAGTAATTTCTCCATTAACTTTATTATTTAAATAATTTATTTTTTATCCACTTTGACTTATAGTACACTAATCACTTCACTTTATTTTTTAAATAATTTCTTCTTTGCAACCACTTTGACTACTTTGACCTTTTCGGGCTTCTAGATGACTCATGAGGGTTCTCCAAGTTCACATGGCCATAACTCTCTAACCGTGATGATTTATGCGACGTTCCACATAGCACCAGAAATGGCATGACATGTACTATCCATATAGAATAGTCCTACCTTAAAATATATTAAAATTGATACCATTATACATCAAACAAAATTGGGTCCATTACCCAAACCTTTGTGCTACCAGAATTCGCTATCGGACTTTCTTCAAGGGTTGAAATCAATAACAACCAACATATGGTCTACTAGTAGAAGATATGAAACATAATCTTCTAGCATTGATGGAAACACTTTGATAAAATAATAAATTCATATCACGCATGCTCCCCCTATGATCATTACTCCTCTTGGAACCATGCCTCTGTGTTCTTTCTCCAAGCATTTACCTTTGCATCTAATAAATATCTCCCCCTTTCTCATGAATGGAAAAGGTATATATCCATCTGAGGATGCTCCCCCTATCTGAACTCTTCCTCAAACTGATCTCCCAGTATGAACTATCTTGTTTATGGTGCTTCCCTGTGTAAATATAAGACATATAAGATAAGATTTCAGAAGAATTCATCTTGGAGTAGAAATTACTCCGAGTCTTTGGCTAGGATACTCGAAGGGTTCCCTTGGAAGTGTTTTTGTAAATATGTCTTCCAATTGTTCTTTTGTGCCCACATATTCAACTCTGACATTCTTCTCCACAACCCATTCCCGTAGAAAGTGATACTTTATTGGAACATGTTTCTTCTTGGAGTGCATTGTAACATCCCGCTCTGGCGCACTGAGACTACTTATTATTTGAGGACACTTGCTCGCAAGTGATCTGGACCCTTAGACCTTATGTATATGATTATGATGTGATTGACAGATGATATGATGTGTCACTATTCATGTAGACAGGTGCTTTTGACTCAGTTTATTGAGTGTGCAGGTTTGTGACCTTGAGGATGCGGAGGCATCGGTAGACCACCTTGGACTCCAGACTGAGTCAGGGAGTGTGCTTTTGGGTTGATATGTTTATTATGATGTTGATTTGATTTGATGATTTGATGACGACATTTCTGACATGATTATTGGTGATGCA
>JZKD02S1625053.1:140321-162579 GCA_000966675.3 Picea glauca
AAGCGAATTAAACTAAGAAAAAAGGAAATTGAGAAAAGTCAAAAAGGGGAAAAAGAGGGGGGGGGGAAACCTAAGTGAAAGGAGAATTAGGGTTTCAGGGGATAAAGGGAGGGAAGAAGGAAAAAGAAGGGGCTTTTTTTGTTTTTGCTGAGATGAGATTGCTATACTGAGAGAGGGAGACTGACTGATTTACTGGTAGGAGTTG
This sequence comes from Picea glauca, assembly GCA_000966675.3. Taxonomy (NCBI): domain Eukaryota; kingdom Viridiplantae; phylum Streptophyta; class Pinopsida; order Pinales; family Pinaceae; genus Picea; species Picea glauca. The sequence continues at coordinate 140,527 of JZKD02S1625053.1, forward strand.
GGAAGCCTCAGTGCATTGTGAGTGGTAGCTCAGCCTTGGAGGCGAGCTGAGGAGCTAGTGAGTTTTTGGTTGTGTGTGGCCCCTTTGCGGCTCGGGGGGCTGAGGGGGAAGAAGAGTAACCCTAGCGTTTGGCTGGGAGGTACCGGTGAGCTATTTGAGGTCGGCAAGCAGGAGCAGCTTGGAGCAGGAGCAGCTTGGAGAAGGAGTGGCTGGAGCGTCGCAACCATTGCTGCAACAAGTCAGGCCAAGGTATGTTACTGAAACGAATAGAGCAGAATGCATGTTGAGTTTGCTGAGATGGTGTTTGTATAGATGTAATGTCCTTAACCCAGAAAAATTCTCGTTTTTATTGCTGCTAAATAGTGGGGTTATGGGTGGTTCGTTTTTTTTGTAATGGGAGTTTGGTTTTTCAGTGGAATTTGTTTTTTTTTGGAGCATTAGGCAAATCTGTTGTGTGTTATGTTATCTCGTTTTTTTTTGCCGTGAGTATTTTGTTTCCTCCTTCTTTCAGTAGGTTATGATTTGTTACAGAGAGCATTGTTATGGGCGTTTACATTATATGATGGTATTTCCGCTTAGTGGGTTACTCCTGTTTCCTTTACTGGGCGTTTTCTCTTTTTACCGTGGTCGTTGATAGCGGTCGTGGGAGTTCATGTTTTAAATTCTTATTGCCTTACTTTTTACAGACTACCCGCCTTGTGATTTCCCTTACTGTCCATTTTAGTTGATTCCAGTAACTGTTCTACGTGGCTGTATATGAGACAGTGTGTATATAAGATACGAATAAGGTGGCAACAATGTTTCAAGGCAACCATGTTGGAATAGGTTTAGTCTCATTCTTCTGCCATAATAAGACAGCGTGTGTATGAGCCTTTGGGTGCCCTTGGACGGCGTTTTCTCTATACCTTAAGCCTGCTTGGAAACGGTTAAAATCTCTCCCTAGCTTCTATTCTCTTCTCGCCCAGCATATTGATCAATCCCAGGACTCAGTACGACTCCTCTTATTTATGACCCTGCCTCAGTAATGCGCAACTATCACCGATTGAATCACATTAGTGAATCTCGGCTTCACAAATTTTAGCTCACCAATTGATCCGGAGTAAAGCTAACATTCTAACAGAAATAGGAATTGACTAATGCTCGGTGATATGACTCAATGCCGATAGTGGACTGTTCCTCACCAGTCTTGTAGCCGGTCACTGAATTACGAATTAGATCATGGTGTGAATGCGTTAGCAGCTTGCATAATTAAATAATATAATAATGATATAGTTGATCGCTATCATACCCATCTATGCATCATATTTTTATGATAATAAATATCTAAATTGCAAGACTAATATTGATGCTTAATACCGTTAGATAATTACATATTTAGATAATTGCCATACCTCGAAATAAAATATATCCTTTGATATTATCATAGTGAATACAACTTACAGTGCATGGTATCAGGAGTTTGGCCCCTCATTGAGTTAAAGCCGGTATGCCCCTTGTAATAAATAAAAACATAACCCAACTGTATATTCTGGCATTTAAATTTCTTGTACTGTATATATATATTCCCTGCGTCGAATCGTAGATACAAATTTATCAATTTTTATTCCCTTCAACTCTGTACCTAATTCCAATACTAGATCATTTTGAGGGAAGGATCTGGCCAGCATGAAGCGAATGGCAACCCTGTCAGTCCGCTAATCCGTTCAATTAATGACCGCGCCCTTTAATTACCCTTTAAACAGTTCCTTAATGCCGACAGCGACCCACTTTTACTCCCCAGCTCGTCGTTGATTTTGTCTATTATCTGGTCTGGGGAGTGCAACCATTGCACAGACTATGTGGAGTTGCTCGTGGGTTTTCCTCCCCAGGGCTCCCTGGCGATTTCAGTCCTTCTGATCCTCGCCACGATTTAATTGGCTCGTTAATTATTGCCGTGTGAAAGCAGCGTGCGACCCTCCCTTCTGCCAGAACTGTTGTGGTGGATTACCAATTCCTTCCGAGGGCTAGCCTTTAACGAACCTGACAGAATCCTTGCGTTGGACAGCGAGTCGCGTTTTGTTTTACCTTCCCGGGCCTGCATTGCTCCCACGTTTGCCCTCACGATTTCGCTTGTCAGCGAAATAATTATGCTCCACAGTTCCATTAATTTAATTACTGCACCAGCAGGATTACCCTATTACTCATTAAAAGACAGTTGATAGCACCATAAAATGGAGGCGGGAAGTGGATTACGTTCTGGTGATACAACGTTGATAACCTGATTTATAATTTTGCTTAAAATTAAAATATAATAATATCATCTATTAAATACTTGTATAATAAGTAAATGTTTGTGAATTATAATTTAGTTTTAAGTAAAAATAAAATATAATAAAATCAACTTTTATTCCAACAAATATATATTATATGTGAATATATGAGTCAATTATAGTTCAAAAATAATATTTCATAATGTATTAGGAATGTGGTTAATGACATAGCCAAATTGTCAAACAACAAATTGTAAGATAGTTCATTTATATAATAATGTGTTTCTTTTTACTATATGATTGATGCAAAGAGAATGATTAAAATAAGAGAAATTCTTTTAGGATTCATGTTTAGTATCTTTAGTCTAGAAAATTAGAAACAACCAATGTAAATTAATTGAGCTAGTAATACTTATATCAACTACTCAAAAACATTGTTAACTGCATCCTAAAATCATTGTTAACCTTGTTACTTAAATGTTAATTCGTAATATCAATACTATGTACCGGAAAGGTTAACCCTAGTTGAATTACTATGTTAGGTGTTGGTTTAAATCGCCCTGTTCATATTAGTAATTGAATGTAAATGTTAGTTGTTAAATACAATATTAAGAGTATTACTTGAATTCTTATGTGGGTTGAATTGCAATGATAGGGATAGTTAATACAATAGTGTCACTATTAATTGAATGTCAATGTTGGMAGAATGGCATTCATAAGTAGTAGTTTAGATGCAATAGTAATGTTATTAAGTAAATGTTAAGGTTGGTAGAATTGCAATGACARTTGACTGTGTAATCGCAATAGTAATATTACTAATGGAATGTTATTATTTGTTAAACGAATGTTAGGTTCGCAATGTTATTATTGGMTTAATTTGAAGCGTTAATGTTAATGAATGGTATTGCAATGCTATTAAATGTTAGGTTATGGGGAAGTATGGAAATATTGGTTAATGTGCAACATTGGGACTTGGTTACATTGTATGGATAATGTGTTAAATTACGTCGCTAAGATAATACTTCACTGCAATATTAATATTTGCCTAGTTTKCCATGGTAACACTCRTTTAAATTGCAAGTTTAATATTGGTTTTAATTAGCACTGTTAATAATGAGGCCAATCGCAATGTTAGAAATGGTTTACTTGAAATGTTCCTGATGGAGTTAAATTTGCCAGGATAATCTTCGTTTAAATTGAGGTGCTGATGACAATGTCTATTTTGCAATGCTATTGTTGATAGGTTATTAGATTACCTAGTAATTAAACGGGTAGGAAGAGAAATTTAATGAGGAGAATGTAATGTCGGGGGTTTACCTTTAGGGTGTGGATGTCATTTCTCTCTATGGCCATTATTAGAATAATGCAATGCGTCGTGCTTACTGTTGTCCCTGGTCCGGTAAGTACTTGGTGGTTTGTATTGTGTAGTCTGCCGTGTCGGGCGGGATATAGCCTCTTCTTGCAGCTTAGTATGTATGTCTGTGTGTAATCCGGTGGAAGGAATCCAGTGCCGTATCAAGAGTCTCGGGCTGTTTAAAGGCAAAGTTCCACTCTTGCGACACAATCTGAGCCGTATCAGTAGTCTCGGGCTGTTTAAAGGCATAGTTCGACTACTGCGACTCCACTGACGGATCCTTCATTCTATGACAGTACTGTGCCTAACCCTTGGTGTCTGTCTCTGCCTATAGCCTTTAGTTGCCTGCCTCCTGTTCGGGGGCATTTGCTTCTTGTTGTCGCTATGATATGTCGGGTCATATAGATTGTGTTCGTCTTACTGGCGTCCTGTTGGTTCGAGTGTTGACGTAGAGTCGAGGGGGTTGTTTTCTTCTGCGCACGCGCACACACTTTAAAAAAAAAAAAATCACCGGTTGACTGAGTAGATGTCCTTAGCTAGGAGGGGTTTTACATGCATCACCAGGTAATTTGAGAAACATATGGCACTCGTATTATCACAATATATTGGAATGGTCTCATCATACTCAACTTGTATATCTATCAAACTTTGTTTCATCCATAGAACCTAAGTACAACATCCTATTATTGCAATATAGTCTACTTCGGTTGCAGATAAATATATTGATTATTGTTTCTTTCTTATCCAAGATACTAAACACTAACCCAAGTAGAACATTTCTGCACTGGTGCTTCGTCGATCATCTATGAAACGAGCACAATCTGCATCTGTGTAGGCAATAAGTGATAGATCCTTTCTTTCTGGATACCATTGTCCATACCCTTTTGTTCCTTTGAGTTATCTGAAAATCCTCTTCACTGCTAACACATGTGATTCCTTTGGTCCTACTTGAAATCGTGTCACCTGTCCAACTACCTGCATTACATTAGGTTTGGATGCTATCACATATAGTAAGATACCAATCATTGACTTGTATTGACTCTGGTCTGTAGACTTTGAATCATCATTTTTTCTCAACTTGGAACTGGTTTTCATAGGAGTGTTAAGTGGTTTGCAATCTTACATTCTGGACCTCTTTAGCATTTCTCTGATATACTTAGATTGAGAAATACAAATTTGTTGGTTTCTTTGATGTATATGAAGACCTAGAAAGAAGGATAGTTCTCTGAGTAATGACATTTCAAATTCATTTTGCATATCCTCTGCAAATTTATGGCTTTACTTGTCATGAGTACTTCCAAAAATAATATCATCAACATAAACTTCAATTAATTAAATACTATCTTGAGTTACCTTGATATAGAGGTTGTTGTCTGCACTTCCTTTTCTTAACCCTGCATGTTGTAGATATTTATCTAGTTTAGAGTACCATTCTCTAGGAGCCTATTTTAGAACATACAAGGCCTTCATCAATTTACACACATAATTTACGTTCTCTGAAAACTAATATCCTTCTAGTTGTTCAATGTAGACTTCTTCTTCAACTTCCCCATTCAGAAATGTTGATTTCACATCTATCTGATACACTTTAATATTCTTGGAACATGCATAAGATAAAAGAAATCGGATTGCTTCCATTCTAGAAAGTAGGGAAAATGTCTCTTCAAATTCGGTTCCTTCAACTTGTGCATATCCCTTACATACCAAACTAGCTTTGTTCCTTGTAACCTATCCATCTTCATTCATTTTATTTCTTAAAACTCACTTTCTACCAATCACATTCTTATTCTTTGGTATTGGAACCAATTCTCAAGTGTTATTCTTCTCTCTTTGGTCCAATTATTCATCCATGGCCTTATTATAGAATCCATCCTTGTTGGCCTCTTCAAAACTTCTTGGTTCAATCATAGATAAGAGTGCTACCTGTGTTTTTTCTGGTGAACAAATTATTCTTCTAGAGTCAACCCTTGCATCTTGGTTTTTGATAATGTGATCTGAAGGATTATTCTTCTATACTCGCTTGCTAGGTGTATTTGGAGGCACTTTTTGAACTTGCTCTTATACTTCTTTGTGATCCTCTTCATCGTCTCCTTCTACTTCTTCTTCATCTTCTACTTCTTCTTCATAAAGTTGTTTCATTGATTCATTTTCTTCTTCCTTTAATTCTCATCCATTTATTTCATCAATTGTTACATTGATGTTTTCTACAACTTTGTTCAACCTCATATTGTAACATTTCTATGCTTTCCTTGTATTTGAGTAACCAACAAGTACTCATTTATCCACATGAGAGTCAAACTTTCCCATTCTTCCATCTTTTCTTTTGATGTAGCATTTTCTTCCAAATACTCTAAAGTGATTCACATTTTTTGTTCTTCCTTTCCATAGCTCGTAGGGAGTTTTGTCATTGTTGTTTATGATCATTACATTGTTTTGAATGTGAATTTTTGTATGCATTGCATGTGTTCAAATCATGTCTGTGAAATTTGAATCCATTAGCATTGTTCGAGCCATTTTTTATACTGTCATGTTCTTTCTTTCAACAACTCCATTCTGTTGAGGTGTCCTGTCAATGAAGAATTGTCCTTTCATTCCATGCCTACTATAGTAGTCCATAAATTCCTTTGAAGTGAACTCTCCTCCATTATCATATCTCAAACATTTGATTTTTGAATCCATTTCATTTTCAACGATTTCCTTATAAACCTTGAAGTTTTCAAAATCTTCTGACGTATTCCTGAGAAAGAAAACATCAGTCATTTTTGTATAAAGATAAACTAATAACAAAAATTATTTATCACCTTTTAAACCCTTTGTTGTAGTTGATCCAACTAGATCAATATGCACAACTTCCAGTGGTCTTTTCCTTGAATATTCCTTTGATTTAAACCTAGCCTTTGTTTCCTTTCGTTTCTGACAATGCTTGCATAAATTGTTGTTTTGTTTCGTGATCTGGGGCATTTCTCTAACTACTTCCTTTTTTCTAACTTTGACAAGGTTATGAAAGTGTATGTGACCCGTTCTTTTGTTCCATAGAAAACTTTCATCTTCATTTCCTAGACAACCCTTTTCATTTCAAATTTCACTTTATATATATATATATATATATTGCTTGAATTTCTTGCAACTGTTGTAATCAATTTACATGAACCTTCTTTTCTTATCTTGCACTTCTGTGAATCGAAAGTAATTTTATGAACTTGGTCACACATTTGACTTACACTTAGAAGAGTATGTTTTATAACTTCTATTTCACTCAACAATTCTTCTTGGTAGTCAATTTATGCCTCTTCATATTCTTCTTCAGTGTCTTCTTTATCAGATTCTTCTATTGTCATGAATATAACTCTTTTTGTCTCTCTATAACTCACTTCATCTTCATCTGATGAGGATGTTTCTTCTTTGGTGCATAGGATTTTCTTCAAATCTTTCTTTTTGGTTCTTTTGCCTTTATATGTTTGTTTTCTATTTGAGTAATATTCATCAATCCTCTTATTTTTCTGATGGGTACATTTGTTAGCAAAATGACCAATACCTTCACAATTAAAACAAATCAATGGTAGCTTACCTTTATATCTTTCATTGGTTCCCTTCTTCAATCTTTTGATAAAGTTCGTCATTTCTTATTCATCATCTTTTCAGAAGTCATTGTTGCTACTATGTTCCTTTTTCTTTCCCTTTTGCTTTCACCTTTTGTATGCTTTGAAAGTTTCTTCTTTTATATCTGGATTTTCCTGTTCATTTCTCATTTCATATGCTATGAATATTCCATGTAGTTCACCCATTCTTATTGAGTCTAGATCTTCTCTTTCTTCCAATGCTGATATCTTAGGATCAAATCTCATAGGAAGAGATCTTAGTACCTTTTGAACAATTACAAATTCTTCAATTTCTTTTCCCAATCCAATGATTTCATTCACTGTTTCATCGACTTCTAAGAAGTAAGATGCAATATTCTCATATTCCTTCATCTTTAGTTGTTTGAATTGACCTCTATAAGTTTGAATTTTTGTTGCTTTGAATTTTGAATCTCCTTCATAAATATTTTGAAGTTTTTCCCAAATCTCTTTAGCGGATTTACAACAAGGATGATTTTAGGGACCAAATTTAGCTCATGGGATAATTTTCAATGGTTTTCCCCAAAAAATATTTGCTCTTCTAAAAATGATTTGCCCAAATTATTTAGGATGAAAATATTTTACTTTAAAAATCGCCAAAATTGTATACAAACTATATATAATCCTTAGAAATTTGAATATTTTTACAAAAATATCGTCAAATATTTAAAATTGGCATACGAAGGGTTAATAAGATTTGTGAAGGTTACTACATTTTAAAATACATTTTCATCCTTAAAATCATCCATGTTTTACAATGTACAACTTTGGTATATATTGATTCACAAAGACCATTCAGAAGTGCATTTGTGGCTTTGAAATTGTTTTGAACAAGTTTCATTTCTTTTTCACTTGTTGGCGAAACTTCTCGTTCTTTGTATCCATCTACTACTGAATCCGAAATTTCAAATCCCTATGCCTTTATATGTGTTTTCATCCTTCTACTCTAGAATGCATACTTCTATCCATCAAACTGTGGTATTTCAATTTTATGCATGTTGTTTCTCTCCATGATCTACCTTTCAGTGGTTAAATTGATTTCTGAAGGAACCTTCTTTGAAACCAATTGTTGGATTACTGAGAGGGGGGTGAATTAGTAATAGAGAAATTTAATAATTTTTAACCATAAAATGCAAGTTTTATATCAATGTAATATTATCATCCAATAGTTTCAGAGTAAATAAACAATGAACAGATGAGCAATAATACACATATAGAGTACATCAGTGTTTTTATGTGGAAACTCAAAGCGGGAGAAAACAATGGAATTATTTTTTGTATATGTATTTATGAATTACATTCATTTGAAGCACCAAAATCCTGTGTTTTCCAAATGCAACTCGAAGGAGGTTCCAACCCCGTAGTTTCTCAGGCTACAACCTGAGGGAAGCTCCAACTCCCTAATTCTTCGGATCCAACCAGAAGCAGGCTACAACCCCCTATGTTCTCCAACTACAACTGGAAGGTGGGTACAACCACTTGTCCTTGCCCCATCAAAACACCCTAAAATATAAATAGAATGATGGAACCATTGTCACATTATCGCTGTGAGATATACTATTATAAACCTGCACCAAACAACCTGTAACAACCTATACCAAACAACTTGTAATCAACCTATACCTTAAACAAGTGCATCAACCATGCACCAACCCCTACCTCAGCCTATACCATCAACGAGTGCATCAACCATGCAACAAATATGTACCAATCATGCATGAAATACACAGAAACTATGATTCATCAAGATGTACCAACATCATCAACTATACACCTCACGTATGTGCCAAATCATCAACTAATTGTCTCAACTATGTACCAAACATGTACCTCAACCAAAATCCTTCATTAATTTCATCATCCAAATCTAATTTTTAACTCTTTAATAGACCCAATGCATATGATCGCATACCTACAGACCTTAACTTTAACAACAAGACACTAGCATTTTCATCAAACTTTACTTTAGTCTCACATGACTCATTTTGGATTAGTCAACAACCCTAACTTGAAATAATCATAATTATGTAACTATAATTAATAAATATATGAAAATAGTACAGAACGTTCTTCAGTCTCTTTTATGCAATTCCTTTAGGTTTAATAGCTTGGAACCTCTCATAAAAGGAGTTATAGAAAAAATGGCATACCTTGTTGAATTCTAGCTTATTATAGAGAGAAAACTTGTAGAGTGTTGCCTACATGGAATATATGTTGTATGGATCTGAATATGACACACATAATACTATAGACTGTATTCTAACCAATACATTTGGTCTTACTCAATTTGGATCTTTTATGAAGAAGTTATGATGTTTTTACCTGAAACACTTGTTTTATACTAGTTTCAGGACTAACCACAAACCCTATTTTCCACGGAGTGTAAATCCAAAAATACAACGACCCGCGAGATGGAATTTATATCACAACTACTTGGATATGTTTCCTCAACGGTCTCCAGAATTAGCGGTCTGAATCATTCTATCAAAACATTTGTTACGAAAATGGTGAGATGACCTATAAATAACATACCTTAGAAAGCGTCATCAAAAGAATTTATCCTCCCTTGAATTTCGAACTTCTTGTAACAGACCTCCCATTGCGTACAACAAAAAACCTCTCATAACAAATGCATTTTTTTTTCTGTGTGAGTGTGTACAAGGGTAATAAAAACATTATACTCTGCATTGCAACATGACGACGAACATGACGCATGCAACTACGACAACAACATAACGACCTAAGAGGCACATCAAGCATCTGGAAGCAATGAATGACAATCAACCGATGAAAAATAAGACTAACTACCCACCCGTCCTACCCTGCAATGGTTAGGACCTCCAAGACACATAAGCAACACTCAAGCCCAGGTTCCCATCGATTTTGACCATTTAAGGTCTCAGGGATGGCGACTGTTCTGAGGAACAAGGAGATGTCTACATCCCATTAATCTAATCATACACCACAGTCAAGTCTAGAATTATCAACATACTTAAACAACAATTCCTCATAGTGAATAATATTAATCTAATATACTTAATCAATCCATCAAGCAATGCTGAGCGTAAAAGAGTAAGAGGATATTACATAAAGATTGATAAACCAAGAGCATAAGTACAATCTTACTCTTATGTAGCTAAACTATACATCTTCATATTAAGGACTATCTTCTAGGAATATGTAAGGAATTTAAAAGCTGATAATTACATAATGATTATGAGAAACTATAAGAAGATCAATCTTCTTAAGAAATACATTAAGTTTAGTTCTACTTTACATTATGCATCCATTTTATAAAACTAATAAAATCATTCATAAATAACAATTAATAAAACTGCTTGCATAACCATTAAAAAAAACCAAGAGAATCAATCATATCACACAATATGGAAGGAATTCCAAGGCTACCTTACACTTCTATTGCAAATAACCTATCGTAATGTCAGCCCATAACTAAGAATACAGAAGGTAATTCATAGATTATCTCTATGATAGCTCCATCTGGTACGACTCCTACGCTTATGAAAATAAAAATAGGGAAACAAACTAAATATTGATAGTGCACTTGAAGATGGAAGAAAATTCAAGTCAAACAATATTATAAGAATGATTTATCTGACATCCTTCCAGGTCCATCGAATCGAATTTTGGTGTGTGATTCTGCCCATAGTTACCATACACGACCAGATTAATATAGATGTGCACCAGTGTTGTATGATTCTGCCCATAGTTACCATATCAGCCATTTACATCCAGATATACAACACGTATATAGATATGGGCATATTTAGCATGCATATACATATATATATGACTTATTTGGTTGTACTTTGGGCTTATCTCAATCATATTTCAGCTGCATTCAATTATATTTCAGAAATACTTTTTTCATATTCGAAAGTAGTTTGAATATAAAATTCAGTATTTCAAGAGTAATTTTTATTTTCCCACTGTATATTTTCCATATCATATCTACTATATGTGAACACATACATGAAAACTATGCTTCTTCCTTAAAGGAACAGTATTAAGGAAAACATATTGCAGACTATACCAGCTTTAATAAACAAAATGCCATGTGATGATTACAGCACGTTTGAAACAAATAAAACCTGAACCTTAGTTAACAAGGCATTGGTTTACGAATAAAGTCAATAGAAAAAAAACAACCATTACCTATATGCCATAGCACAGAGTTAAATTACAACAGCCATTACATATATGCCATAGCGCAGAGTTAGATTACAACAACCATTACATATAATCCATCAAGGTAATAATAATAAGACAACCATAATAATAAGACAGAGGTAATAATTATGCAGCCAATACAAAGACATGATTTTGCAGAGGAAATGACTCTACGACCATACATAAAAAAAACAATCAATAAGAAATCAGCAGGTGTAAAATTCACCCCAAGAGTTAACACAAGTATAAAATTTCCCCAAAAATTTCACCCAAGTTAGTCAAAAGAATTCCTCTCAGGAAAAAGAACTCAAAGTATGCCCAATGGTTAAATGGTAATGAAAACACCTTGGTATTCATAATCGCTACCTCATAAAGATTACAGTGGTACTAATCTGGTAGGTAGAAGAAATTTATAAAATGGTTAATATTATAAATGTAAAATCGCCTTGCACAATCGGTGAAATAATGCAAGGCATCAATGCCCAGAAAAGGAAAAAAATAAATCGCAGAGAATAGTAAGAGGAATGCAAGTCTAGATTGGCCATTATCAATGAAGAACAGATAGAAACAAATTCACCTTTACATGATATTCACACCGTTAAATTTCACCATTTATGTGACGAGGATGCAAGGTTAGATTTTCCATCATTAAACAAAACTCAGGGTCCATATTTTATAGTGATCACATATCACCATTGCCGAAGTCATAAACATTTTTCCTTTTTTCATATGTTACCAAATTACAACAATAGAGTTAATATTTTTACATTTGTTACACAATTATAATAGTTGAAGTAATAAAAACGAGTCAATCCAACAAGAACCAAACACAGATTGAAGTTAAATATTTTTCATCTTAGAATACCAAAAAAAAATGCCGACAACAGTACGGGAATGCCAGGGCCCTAAGGATAACTCATCGAAAGGATCACCTGGGTTCTATTAGTCGAGGCACAAAAAATAAACAACAAGGAAGCAAGATAATCCAAACACCAAGGCCGTACTAAAGGACACAAGTCATCCAATCAAGTAAGGACATCCACAGGGGTAGACGACTAAAAGGTTCACCTTCGCTTCATCATCCTCGCACATAAAAGAAGGTCGTTGAGATCCATAGGTCTTTTAACGCTAAGGCGACGATCGTAGATCAAGCTCCTGGCCGACTCCTTAGGCGAGGACTGGTGAGATAGGGACGAAGGCTAATAGCCATGAAGATCACAATCACACTCAGTAAGGCTGTCAAGACATTCAAGAAAACAAGGCCATAGGAGACGACAACCAATGAGCTAGGCTAAGAAAAATTCCAGCTATCAATTTAAACATCCAATCTACTTACATAATCAACATGTAGATTCCATCATAAAACCTACAACAATCTACCATTCAAACAAAGAAAGTGTATCGTTGCCTATTTTCCCCCTCTGAGTGACATTTGTGCGCTCCGTTCAACTCTCCCTCGCTGATCATCAAGACTTCACCGGTACCTTCCAGCCAATGCTAGGGGTACTCTTCTTCCCCCTTATCCCCCCGAGCCGCAAAGGGGACACACACACTATCCATAGGTTCGTCTAGATCCCAACACGCCTCGCAAGGCCGAGCTACCACTCCTTTCCGAGCTGGGTATCCCAACTCCCACAAGCAAATCCGTCAAGTTGATATTTCTGTAGCGTAACATTACGCAAATAGAATATCCCCTTCCTCCTTCTCCTGCCTTCATTATATATAATTTCCCACTTCCTCTCTTTCCTAAAATCTCATTTAATTAAAGTTTTTAAAATTAAATTCCTAAAAATTCTTCTTCGTACAAGTGTCACCCATCCCCTTCATTCCACTATTATTTAATTTATTTAGTTTATTAATTATCTTATTTCCTTCACCCACCTAGAGTTACTCCTAGAATCACTCCTAGGTGTCCCCAAATTCCCTTATAGGTTTTAAAGTCTTTCTCTATTATGAAATTGCTAATTACTTTCCCTATTAGGTGTCCCTCTTTCCCCTTTTTACTTAGAACTCAAAAAGGGTGTGAAAATTAACACCTTTTTCTCTTTTATTATTTAATTAGTATATTTTAATCCATTTAGGTAATAAAACAATTAATTCCCTTTTAAAAATTTTATCCAACATGTTTTTTTTTTAAACATGTCATTTCTTAATCCCCTCATGTTACAAGATTTAAAGAAATTCATGATTATTAATTAATTTTTTTTTATTTTTATTAGTATTAATTTTTTTAATTTTTTTTATTATTTATTATTTTATTATTATTATTATTTTTATTTTTTTTAAGGGTAGACAAAATTTCACGCCTAGCGTAATTTAGACTTAGAACATAAATTTTGTAATGGGCGACATTTAATTAGGGAAATTGTTTTTTAAAAATACTTAGCTCGTTATTTGTCCTAAGGCCATATAGGTTCATTTGTTTATCAACCACAACGTGACGTGCCCTTCGGGATGCACTAGGTTCTCCAAGGGTGCCACTCACCTTAGCTATTCCCTTGCGTGATGTGCCCTTCAGGACGCACTACGTCCTCCAAGGATGCCACTCGCTATTCTCCATTTTTCTTGCACGACGTGCCCTTCAGGATGCACCACGTGCTCCAAGGGTGCCACTCGCCTCTTGACTGACTTGGTAGACATCAATAACCCTTGGAGTCAACACTCCCCTAAGTGAACTTGTGGGAGACTAAGGGATTCTAAGGAATAAGGCCCCTGCCTTATTGCGTGCCCCTTAGAATCATCATGAGAGACTGTCATAGTCTTCCCTCAAGGCATCGTGGGTCCTCTCGAACTAGGTAATCGTTAACCTACAATTCGAACCATGGAAGGGGTGCTAGTAGGTCGTGGAAGGGTTGTTGTCCACACCTCTCCCTCAACATCTCTGGTAGTCATGTGTGACCCCTTTACTCCATATGTGAGTCTGGTCAGCAAGCTATCGTCAGCCTGCATCATGAACAAATCATGTCAGAACATATCCATATCATATCATCCATCCAGATGCACTAATATCATAGTAAACAATCAAACCCCAATGGCACACTCCCTGACTTGATCCGGAGTCCAAGGGGTTCCATTGATGCCTCTGCATCCTCGAGGTACAAAACCCTGCACACTCAGTAAAACCGAGTCAATAGCACTTGTCTATGTCAATGTAGTAAAAGAACATATCATCAACCCATAACGCCTCATAATAAAAATCAAATTTTTAATAGCATAATAATCTGGATCACTTGTGAGCAAGTGTCCTCAAAGAATAAGTTCGCTTAGCGCACCAGAGTGGGTTGTTACACTTCTCTAGTTCAGCTTCCCTCTGAAATTCGCCTTAGATATCCTTTGGTTACCTTAGTCACTTATAGATATTCAATAATCTCAAGTGTTATTAAAATGAGAGACCTTGGCTCTTATTTATACTTTTATGTAGCTTCCTCAAGGTTTTACCTTCTAACCATCTTAAACCACTTTCCTTATTTTAGGGATAACCCACTTCTAACCACTTGTCCACTTGGTAATTTCTCCATTAAATTTATTATTTAAATAATTTATTTTTTATCCACTTTGACTTATAGTACACTCATCACTTCACTTTATTATTTAAATAATTTCTTCTTTTACAACCACTTTGACTACTTTGACCTTTTGGGGCTTCTAGATGACTCATGAGGGTTCTCCAAATTCACATGGCCATAACTCTCTAACTATGAGGAGTTATTATATGTTCCACGTACTACCGAAAATGGCATGACATGTACTATCCATCTAGAATAGTATTACCTTCAAATATATTAAAACTCATACCATTATACATGAAACACACATGACTCCAGTACCCAAACCTTTGTGCTACCAGAATTTGTTACCAGGCTTTCTTCAAGGGTTGACACCAATGAAAACCAACCCAAATAATCAACACATGTTATCCTATTATTTTATATGGACTCAAGGTTTGTGGATGTAGTATCTCTAGAGACTTTTGGAGAAATATATGGCAGATCCAAAATAATTTTATAACCTATAATCTAAAAATTAAAGGACATACACCATATCCTATCCTCCTCACAAAGGAAATCATTTTCTCCATTGAGAGCATGGTTTTGATTAGGTACCTAATGTATAAGATCAATTTAAACAACATGCAAGAGAAGAGCATTCCTAAAATTGCTTCAAACTCAATCCAAAACCCCATTTGGCTCAAGCGGGGCTGGTACAAGGATGCCCTATCTTGTCTAAACCATTGGGGAATAAAGAAAGAGATCATTTTGCAGAATAAGGATAATATTAAAAATATTATGACATCAAAATTTAAGGAGAAAATGTGGTGTGATAAAGAGTTAGAGAGAAAAAGAAAATTAAGATATTATAATGAGGTGATAAACCCTAATCTAGAAGACAAAAAAAAATAGACCTTTATTTTGAAGAGTGTAAATAAGAAAATAAGCATTGCTAAAATAAGAACAAATTATGATGAGCTTCATAGTAAAACTAGGCATTGTTCGATTCCCAAAATGTTGTGGGATGAAATATATGTCACCTCCATGACACTACAAAGGTTGAAGATGCAGATCACCTTCTCTTATAATGGGTAGCTTGTACCAAAATTAGATCTCAATTTCAAAATATGTATCACACTAACAACCTTCCTAACCTTTTAACTCAACAAAACTATAATGTTCCTGAAATGCTTCTCTTAATATTTTTCGAGTACATAAATAAAATTCAAAATAATTCCAAGTAATTTCTTATCATCATCATCATAAAATTAAAATATATAACATTTATAAAAGAACAAACATATTCTTATATATATATATATATATATAAATAAATAAATTAGGATAAATTTATAATCATTAATTCTTGAGTTATGGATAGATTCTACTTTATTTATTTATTTATATGTACTAAAATTAGACAACATAAAATATATTCTAAATAGTATATAACCTCCATTTCATATATACATAATAATATTTAATCATGAATTCTTGAAGTAATATATATATATATATATATATAATATATTACCCACACAAATATATATATTCTAAGAAAAATATGCATTCTTTGTTTTAGAAAAAAAATAAAAGTAACTTTATTTAAGTGCTCAAAATACGTTACATAAAAGATGTGATTGTCCACATGTTTGCTTGGCTAAAAAAAATCAATCCTTTAAATCTCTTTAGATACATATAAATGTTATGTTAAAGTACGATTATGATATCAAATCATCTCATCAATTCTATATAAATATCTAGTCTAGATTTAGTGATAGTGTTCTTGAAAGACTTTTCCAATAAAAGATGAAACACATGCATGATTAGTCATTCTTTAGACAAATCCTGAGTAGCAGTGTTCAAATTCAGATAGACATGACTAAATTTAATCATGTTAAAAGGAAGAGAAATATCATTTATTTGTTTGGCAAGATGGAGCATTATAATATTTTTAACATGTAACAAATTCTTTATCTAATTTATTACAAAAGTTGAAATTAAATCCCCACACACCTATAACTAAAGTAACCCTTTTTCATTGCTATCATCAGTAAGTATTTTAATATCATTAATTCACCATATTTGTTTGTTTCTCTACTCGAATTAGTTTTGAAATGGGAAAAAGATATAGTATGCTCCTTGTATTGTTGATTAAATTTGGTCCCACAAAATGACCATCAAAATATCACAGGGTATGGACTTGTCAAACATCACCTTTTTAATCAATATAGTGGACCCAATCTTCAAAGAAGATATATACTAATGAAATATAACACATACTTAAAAGGTAATCAAGAATGTAGACAAAGGTATAACTTCAAATCCACAACATTACAAAAAATCAAAATTCACCATATAATGAGAAAACCAATCGTTCTACAATTTCAATTATTTCCTCTCATATAATTTCTTCAAATATTTCTCTATCCATGTCTCATGCCAAATATGATTATAAACCATCGAATGAACAATATCCTTTGAGATTTGATGACAGAAAATAAATTTTATAATGAGATGAATAGTAGTTTGATCTCCCTAATGTTTACTTAGTAAAAATACACTACCTAGTACCCTTCTTGTTTATTTTTTAAGAGAAAATTTCAAGTAAGTACCTTGTTACTCAATTCCAACAACATAAAAATTATCTACTTCATATGGGTTTTATTTTTCAATATTTTATATTAGAAGACAATTTGGTATTATAGTGGTCATTTGTCTTCCTTTTTTTCCTCAATAAAACATTATATTCTTCCTTTAGCCTAATATGAATGAACTCTACATAGTTCCATTTGAAAGATATTCCAAGAATGTACATGATAACCCCCGAAACCTAAATTTTGAGACCTAATGATAGTGTAGTCTTCCACCATTACCTATGAACCATCACCAACTTTCCAAACCAAATAAGACCCAAATGTTGGAAATGAAAGTATCAATTCTTACTATTCATTGAAATCATTCGAAATAATTTTCCGATCACCTCGATCCAATCCAATAATAAACCTAGACCTATATATTTTTGAAAAAACAAATTTCTTCAAACTCTCTTTTGAAATCAAATTACAATTTTTTTTTTACAGTAGAAAATATGTCGAATACATGAATATTTTTATGGCCCTATCTTCCCTCATCCTTATAACTGAATATAGTATTCTATTTAGCTTAGTGGGTGTCAATCTTATTACAACTTCATTTCCAAAAAAAATTAAAGCAATTCATTTTAATTTTCTCCAAAATGTTTTGGCAATATTGACACCAAATACTTAATTCCTTCCTTAAATCTTCTTAAAATATTGTCTTTTCTCTTTTATAACGAGTATATTAAACCCTTCATTTAGCCACTAACAAAAATAAACATAAGTACACTAGACACCCTTGTCTCAAACGTCTTATAAGCATTAAATACGAGGAGGACAATACACACCCTTGTCTTATTGTCTTAAGCCTTTTATATGTTTAAAAATGGTAAAATTGAACCATTGATAAAAACCAACCACATATGAAATGAAAGGGACACAGGACATGATCTGAAAGGGACACACCACACACCACATGATTTGATTGAAGCATTGATAAGAACAACATATGAAATTAAAGTGACACGCTACATGATCTACATGAAATTAAAGCAATTCATTCTAATTTTCTCCAAAATGCTTTGGGAATATTGACACCAAAATACTTAATTCCTTCCTTAAATCTTCTTAAAATATTGTACTTTTCTCTTTTATAATGAGTATATTAAACCCTTCATTTAGCCAAACAAAAATAAACATAAGTACACTAGACGCCCTTGTCTCAAACGTCTTATAAGCATTGAATATGAGGAGGATTATACACACCCTTGTCTTAAGTTTTCTATATGTTTCAAAAATGGTAAAATTGGAGCACCTGAGTGGGTCCAATGGTTAAGAACATGTGTTATTTCCGGGGAAGTCACAGGTTCAAAACCGGCGGGGTAGGGATGCTCATATTGGCCCCTTGTGACAAGGCTAGAAAGGTAGACGACCCCTGGGATAGAGGTTCACAAGTTCACTTCGATGGGGCTCGGGACGTCTCGGCCCCTCGGGCTGTTGGATATACTCTTGGGAAGTTGTTCCCATGATTAAAAAAAAAAAAATGGTAAAATTGAATCATTGATAAAAACCAACCAACCAACCACATATGAAATGAAAAGGACACACCACATGATCTGATTGAAGCATTGATAAGAACAATATATGAAATTAAAGTGACACGCTAGATGATCTAGTTAACAATATACAAGTTAAAACCAATGTGAATTAAAAATAATCTCAATTGGAAATAGAATACTGTCATAATAAGTTTTAGTTACGATAAGTTTTAGATACGGCAAATTTGAGCACTATTGTCGACACGTGATAATTTCAATAGTGTGAAGACCCTCCAATACAATAGCTTTGTGGATTTGGCAACCTTCTTTCATATAATTCTAAATGCATAAGATGACTTAGGATGGTCCAATAAGACCAGTAAAAGAGGAATGGAAAGAGACTAATACCTTCCCAAATGTTCTTCCTTTCTCTTCTTCCGCCACTCGGAGCAAATCCTCACCTAAACTACCTTCCCAAATGTTCTTCCTTCTTCTTCCAGCACTCGGAGCAAATCCTCACCCAAAATCTGAAAGAACTCAGCAGATGACTTAGGATGCTCCAATAAGACCAATAAAAGTGGAATGGAAAGAGGCTAATACCTTCCCAAACGTTCTTCCTTCTTCTTCAACCACTCGGAGCAAATCCTCACCTAAAATCTGAAAGAACTCAGCAGTCTACCCATATTGGCTAGGACTCTCTCCACCTTCGCAATTATTCCAAGAATTCATGAACTTGAAAAACTCCAATTTCGATAAGGAGTTTATCCAATTATTTCCCTTCATTCAATTTATTAACCGTGTCCTTAACATGCTGCCGAGCCATCCAAAGTCGATGTAAGCCATAGTTCTATAGAGAAGCTTGCTTGTAGACCAGGAGGAGAATCTTGGCATATGCAGATTGCCATAGGAATCGACTTTCCCTTTAACTTCGTGGAAGCAGTAACAGAGTTGCTTCGTTAAAGCAATGAGAGAGAGACGGTGTGATAGAGGAGCTTCACCGGAGCAGAAGGAGCTTCACGATAGAATAACAAAGAGACCCTATTGACCCTATTTAAGAACGGCATAGGATCTTCGTCGGAGCAGCAAGCTTCCCGATATAATGACGGAGGGACGGGAATCAGGCGGGCAATCTTTCCGTTAGAATGGTGAAGCAGAGTGGTGGAAGATACATAACTGTCACGCCACCCTCCACCCATTGCAGTTAATGATTTGAGCGCTACGCTTCGAGCTCAGCCACCCTTCGAAATCAAGCAAACGACAAAGGTGGGAACAGAAAAAATGCCAAGGGAGAACGAGAACATCATTGGATTAACATAGTCAAAGAAAGTGCAATAGAAGGATGGATGGACAAAGTCGGGAGGAAGGGTTGGATTTTGAAGGTCGACTTATCTAGCAATTTGACAGTTTTTACAATCTGGAGGATGTATACAAGAGTGTTTGTTAGGAAAAGGTTGGACGTTTTTGGGTACTCTTCGGTGAAATTGTAGATTGTGCAGCACGCCTCTCATCTTTGTTGAGATTGTCGACAGCTGTAATCTTTGTTCAAATTGTACTCTATAGGGGTGATTAATATACAGCCTGCTAGGCAGCATTGAATGCTGCTGTAGCCTTTTCAGATCTGATGGTTTGTACATCATTTGTGGCAGAATTGACGGACTATACATCATTTATTTCAATATTCAATGCTGCTTAGCAAGCTATGTATTAACCATCCTCTACAAGGTGGATAATAAAGAAAATGAGCATAATTTAGAAGTAGTTAGAAATACAATTAATTATGTAAAATGAAATGAATTCATAAATTTAACAATTTTGATTATAAAAAGTTTTTATATAAATCTATCTCATTTAAACTTTTTCACATAGATAAAAAAAAAAGATAACCCTGAGGTTACAGTTTACAATTTAAGTTTAAATTATTTTTTTATTTAAGATTATGACTTTTACTATTTAAGTTGAAATTATCTTTTTATTTAAGATTGTGACTTTTATTATTTGAGTTAAAATTATGTGTTGATTTTGGATTATGACTTTAAATTATTATTATTTCATTAAATTTTGGTTTTACTTAGAATATATGTAGGAGAACTTATTTCAGTAGTAGTCTAAGTGTTCTAAGAAATGATTTTTTTTAAGCGGATATTTTTTCAGGGCATTTGCCTGAAAGTTAACAAAAGTTGTTAGTTTCTGTATAAGGAGAGTGCTCCAAAAAAATTTCAGCATGCTGAATCCATTTCTACATTCAAAAATAAATTTTAAACAACAAAAAATAGTAATTTTATAAATTTTTAATTCAATTCCCAAAAATAAAAACTCTGACAATGGACCACCATTACAGGTTGACCAACTTGTGTAAACAACGATACTGCGTATAAAAGTTTTGAGTAACGAATAGTTACAAATGGCCAAATTTTATCTATACAAAATAATATAAATGCCAATCTGGATATTCAGATTGTTTCAACATATTCTAAACCCATAATCCTGGGATATTACAAACATGGGATATTACAAACCTTTTATGAAAAAAGGATTCCTTTTCTTAAAAAGCTACGCTCATTTTTAAATCGCCACCTGCGCGTTATCGACGCTTCCCGCGGAAGCGCTGAGCGAAATGTATTATGCTTTAAATATGTAACCTCCGTAATTTAAATTTAAAAAATTCACGTCGATGTAATAGATTCGGCGTTGAGATCTATGCTCGTTATTAAATCGCCAACTGCCATGGACCATGGTTCCAACTTCCGACTGGTGCCTTATCTCTCTGCAACCGTCATGAATTTTAAGAATACTCTTCACTGACATTTTTGTTCTCCACGCGTTTTTATGCCCTCACATCGTACGCAAATCATATGGGCACGTGGATGGCCTAGGTCTTGCTGGTTCATGTGCGTCCGCACTACCCATCAAGCGAAACAGCCAACGAAGAGACAGGACATGGGCTTTTATAAGGTTGGGCAGCGCAAAATAACATGAAAATGTCAGAAGATGGCGAGGTCGTCTACGGACTCTGTGAAAATATCTATCGGAATCTCGA
>JZKD02S1625064.1:0-18926 GCA_000966675.3 Picea glauca
TTGAATGTTTGTTGTTCATTGTGTTTATTCCGCTGCAAAATTGCTTAGCAATGTGTATTTCTGTTTATGGTAATTTCTGAATGTGGGTTTAGACATTTCAGAGTTCATAGAAGAAAGTTATCTCTAGGCTGCTAAGTGTATGACAGAATATAGTCTTGTTGATTTTGTCATTTAGATTTCTACAGAAACTCGTTGGCACACATTTGGTATCTTTTCTCTTGGATTGTCTAGTTGATTGGGGTTGAAAAGATGTGAAATATTGTCCATTGTTTGCAGCTGTAAATTATATTTCAAATCAGCCCTAGGGCTGTAAATTCATAGGGACTAGATCCGGGAAACCTCTAGGAAAGTGGTGAAATTTCTGGATTTGCATTAAAGTACTGAGAGCAGAAGCTTCTAACTCCTCTCCTCACCTTCCCAATGAGAGATAGAATCTGGATCTCCTCCACTCTCACTGAAACTATATCTAGCCTTGTCTCCTCTTGGATGAAATCATACCAAAGCTTCTCAAAAGTGGGCAGCTTCTCACAAGCATAAACACCCTAAACAAAAGATCCCCAAGATGAAGAGAACCCATTTTGTGCTATGGGCACCAACTCCTCATCTTCGACCTTCATCCCAATATCAGCAAGCTAATCTCTCAGCTCGGTGATCTTCATCAAGTAGTTAGCCACAGTCTCTGTGTCACTCATGTGTGTGGTAGTGAGCTTGTTCCTCAGTAGCATCCTGCAAGAAATACACTCTAATACAGA
The DNA here is from genome assembly GCA_000966675.3 of Picea glauca. Lineage (NCBI taxonomy): Eukaryota > Viridiplantae > Streptophyta > Pinopsida > Pinales > Pinaceae > Picea > Picea glauca. The sequence goes on from JZKD02S1625064.1 coordinate 753, forward strand.
GTGACCAATGCATCATACATATCCTTGGCCCCCTGCTTATTGTGTAAAGCCAACTGCACGGGATCACTAGGAGCCGTAACCTTAGCTTCAACAAAACTCCAAAGCTCAACCTCCTCCAATAATATCTACAATCTGCACTTCCAAAGTGTAAAATTGGAAGCACCCTCTAACCGATCACACTCCATGAGACCGAGACTAGTCATTTGCAGGCTGCAGCAAACACACCTCAAACAAACAGATCCAATGGAAATAAAACAAATCAGTAACTTATCACAGGTGCATATCACCTCTCTGAGGGATAAGCAACACTCCAATCACTGGAGTCTCACGAGCATCTCACCCACAAACCCCTCACAAGGCCTTGTGCCTATCTCAGGCATTGATCTCCCAATCTCTGGAGTCTTATGGGCATCACACCCATTGAAATCCTCCAACAGCTCACTCTCACATGCAGCAGCATTCACCATACACGGAGCTTAGAAGATTTCAAATAACGTGTTATGATACCATGTTAGTATTTAATGCATGTTACATAGATCTGCACTTCTATGAATCTAAAACCCGGACCTAGGAATCTAAAGACTATCTAAACACCTCTCAAAACAGAAGACAGTATATACTCAAAAACTGGCACATAAACTCAAAAGTGCAAACACTGCATAATGGAGAAAATCAGAACAGCGAAGATTATAATACTACATTTGCATCACGCACTGTTCTGGAAATTACGGACAGCAAACAGAATGTGCAGGAACCCAATCACACTTATCACTCTATTAACTGAATGAAGAAATACAAAGTAACTGCTCAAAATTTAGTCTATCTCACAAGCCAAGTGGTACGCACTGTGCTCTACCTCTCCTTTATATACCAAGAGAGTTTAGGGTTAGAAATTACAATAATTATGAACCATCCCTGTGGTGCACACAGGTTATAATCAATAAACCCCAACCCTAATCCCCGAGGAGAATGCGCCTAGCCTGCATGGATATGCTTCGTAAAATAGAGCTTCATCAAGGAGATAAGTCAACACATAAGTCAAAACATACATGCATGCACCTACCTCCTTGAAATCTGTGCCCTAGCTAAACCTGGAAACCTCCTCATGCACAGCGCTAATCTAAAACTGGAACTGCATCTAAACTAGAGCTGAAATGACAAGGAAAAGCGTGCGCCTTCCAAAGCTAGCAAACCTGCTAAAAATGGTGATCCAACCTAAAGGAGACGCATGCATGCACGTCAATCACAAGACTGTCTACTAAATGCTGCTGCGCCCTCATCCACACTGCCATCACTGCTGCACACATATCATGGGCCGAATGAATCTGTTGGATGTATCATGGAGAAAGAAAATATCTACCAAACAATAGGTAAACTCTAACATAATGTTTGATGAGTCGGTAATTGTAGTATGCACATGTGCATAATATTTGACAAGGACTCGGATCTGGATGAAAATGATCAATTTGGGATTAAAAATAGTCAAGTTGATGAGGAAACGGTTGAAAAAGCTAAGGAAGAAACTTCAGAAGATGTTAAGGAAGAGAAGGAAAAACCCAGGTGGTATTATAAAATCTTAGGAGTTAAGGAGGAGGAACTGCCTCAGAAAAATGAATAAGGGTAAGATAATAAAAAGGTTAACCTAGCATTGAGATGCTTCAACACACCAAAAATGTAAGATGTGGGATTGTAAACATAGCAGCATCTTGCTATCGCTGAGACAATAGATTTTGGTGGCATATAAAATCCCAGGGTGCAAGCATGTAAGACCTTTGGTCCTCTGGTGAAACTTAAGAGTATGGTTATCTGCTGAGGTGAGAGCGAGATGGGAAGTGGAAGCACTAGTAACTACACAAAAATTACTTAGAAAACAAAGCATTCCCACAATTAATGTGATTTTGATGCAGCGATTTGGTTGATGTGGATTACTTTGTGGTAGCTAGGGTACCATAGCTATCTGATCCATAGAAGGAGGACAAAATAAGCAATAAAAGATATAGATATGGGAACAAATTCTGCCCTTAACCCTTAAAAAATTTAATTCCAAATACCTGCTACCACACAGCCATTTAAGAAAATCTGTCATCATATCCTAGCTGTAAATGCCGAGATTTCAATATAAATAATTGAGGGAGAGACAGACAGACCCGTGACTCCCAGAAGGTTATATCGCTTCGGCAAAGTGATGTCGATATTACTTTGACGCGAACCTCCATAGGCTGAGGGGGAGCCAGCTCCACTTCTTCTATGCTCAGAGGCTCCCCTGGGCCCCAAGCAACAGCAGCTGAATTCATTCATTCATTTATTCATTGCTCATAAATCTCTACTGGCTGGCTCATCAGCCCAGAAACAAACGTAGAAAAGCTGAACCCGAGTTCCTATAAAGAGAAAACACACAGATGAGTTTTAAAATTGAGAGTTCACCTTTACAAGTTATAGTTTGAGGAGAATGTGTCTTTGACATCTTTGATCGTCCAAGTTTCTACAAACTTGTCATGCGATGGCACAGAGCTTCAAATCATAAACATGACCAGGAAGCTCAAAGAACTCTCTGGGTATTTCGATTTTGATTGAATGCTCCACCTAACAGAAGGTGGAAGTGGGGTTGAGTTGTGATGACGGTGTTGATGGTAAAATAGTTTCGCTTGAATTCCCCGAATTGATCCCACATCTTGTTACAAGAACCTCTGCGCTGATTCCCGGCGGCTTTCACATTTCATTTGTCAATCTAACGGTCAACGAGCACGCCTTAACTTAACTCTCTTTATTTATATATCAATTATTTATATATCAAGAAGTTAGTTTACACTTATTATACCTTGTCAATAAGCATGGTATATAGCTTTGAGTTAAGTTTGATTTTTTATTAGTTCATTGTTGACCATAAAATATACACTCCTTTATTCAAAGTTTTAAAAAATAATTATTTATTTTAAATTTTTATTCTCATTTATGTAATATCTTATTTTTATTAATTCATTGTTGACCATAAAATATACACCCCTTTATACAAAGTTTTAAAAAATAATTATTTATTTTAAATTTTAAATCTCATTTATGTAATATTTTATTGGCCAAAAACTTTAAAGTTTTATTGCTGCCTTCACTTTCCCCAATATAATTGTAATAAATATTTCTTTTTTTTATATATATTGTTAAAAGTTGGGGGCCATCTTGTCAAATAAATAATTCTTTTTTTTTTTGCATGGATATGCATTTTTTTTTTTTACATTTTTCTTAGGCACATTTAAATAAAATAAAATAATATTTTGTAGGTAGGATTCAAATGGATGACAATTGTACTTTTTCTTTTACAATTATTTGAGTGTTAAAGTTAAAATAAAATAATATAATATTTTATACAATTTTTTTAAGGGTTAAACTTAAATATAAGTTTTATTTTTATATTACAAATTTTGAGTGTTAACCTTAAATATAAGTTTGAGAGTTTTACAATCTATAATCTAAATGTTTTATGAAATTGAGTTTTTTTAAGATCATTCAAAATAATGTGAAGGGATATTGGTTATTATACCTGACGCTTGCAGTGGTATATAGTATTAGATATGCTATTGATTGTCTATTAACTGGGGTTTGGGTTTGACTAAAATAGTTTTGAGCATTTTTAAAGGTATAACATTACAATTTGATTTTTTAATTATTTTAAAACATTTTTCTAAATTGTGATTAGTTGTTCAAATGCATCTCTTATTGCCCCGGTTGTGGAAGGATCTTCAACTGCTATGAAAGGATCTTCAACGTCCTTTAATGAGATGACGCTTGCCTACCATATTCAACAAATGAATTTGTTATTCATCTCGACACATGCTTTATTATACCTGCATAGTTGCGGGTATACGCTGCCATGCAGCCTTGTTCTACACACGTTATATGTTTTTTAGACCAATTTTTTTCAAAATGTTGAAGAATTGTTGGAATTGTAAATTTGTGTTGTTGAATCTATACAATCTAAGTGTTTCAAGATTCTTTAGTGAAATATACACGTTCTATATTTTTTAGACCATTTTTTTTTAAATATTAAAGAATTGTTGAAATTACAAATTTATGTTATTGAATTTGTACAATTTAAATTTTTCAAACAAAAAAAATTAATAAAATATTTCATTTATACATTAGAATATTAACATTTTAGTAATAAAAAATTCAAAACTTATAATATTAACATTTTAAAAAAATTCATTGCACGTGTTGCGTGTTGCTACTCTTAAAGGATCTCCAAAAATATTGGTTATGTACAAAACCATTATATCTCGATACTACTATATTTGAAAAAGGGAATAGTGATTGCTACCTATATGTATTAAAGCTAGAACTAAATAGAAAAAATATTGGTTATTTACAAAAACCATTATATCTTCATATTACTCCATTTGAAAAAGGGAATAGTGATTGAATTTAGTATTGTCTACCTATATGTATTAAAGCTAAAACTAAATAGAGTGAGTTATTGATGATTTGTCAAGTTTAACCCCATCTCCATGAAAGTGAAATGATTAATTACTATATTCATTATATATTATAATTTTTTGTTGTTTTAGTTAGACACTCATAAAGAAATAGTAAAAATACAAAGAAACTAAAATGATTAACTATTGTATTCAATATATACTATAAAACTTTGTTGTTTTAGTTAGGCATTGATAGAGAAATAAAAAAAATACAAAGTGAATTCCATATAACTCTTACAAGTATTACCTTTATTTATTTTGCAAGTAGCAAGTCAACCAAAAGGTGTGTAATAAAAATAGAAAGCAAATCTTATATAAGTTTTACAATTTTTATCTTTAATTATTGAGGAGCTCAACCACAAGGTGTGTAGTTTAACTACCTATATTTCATGTCCTCATATAGTTTGAGTTTTCAATGTTTCTAAAGAGAACTTTGATAAGTTAAAATCCATGTTGTAAGTCATTGCACCAACTTTAAATATGGTTATTCAAGATGAGACAAAAATAATTTGTTGAATGTAAGATATGTAGTTTATATTGATATCCTTTAAAATGGATACAAAATAAATAAATAAAAGGTGATTCGGTGAACTATGTCTCTTACTCTATGAGATAGATGATATATCTCCGGGGCAATGATGCAAAGGAGTTTAGGCCTAACAGATGGCTTCAGAATGGAATTTTCAAGCACCAATCATCATTCAGATTCATTGTATTTCGGGTAAGTGGCCTTACCATGATAGTTAATCTTTTAAGAAAGCACCTCTGGCAATGCCTATAAATGGATAAAGTCTATCCCTAGCTTGGACTTGGGAAAGATTTCATTTACATGCAAAAGAAGATTGTTGTTTTTGTTCTTGTATGTCTCTTCAAATTTGAAGTTGTTGAAGGTAATGAACCAATATATCATCCCTCACTAACACTCCATATGAATGAATATGGACTAAATCTTTGGGCCAAACCTAGATTTAATTGTTAAGAAAAGTTTTCCTCAACAACCAAGAACAATGTACATTTGCATGCATACATCAACTATCACAAGCAAAGTGTTTTCACTTGTGAGATGGTTGTTGAAGAGCCCATGCGTTATTCATGTCTCTAAAAATTGAACCTTGGTCATTGCTCAAGTAAGTATCTTATGTCAAAATCACCCAACACTTGAAGGGAAAACCATTATCACAAGCTTACAAAATTGCGGTCCTCGTCAGAACGAAAATTAATAAGCACAACTCTAATAGTGGAAAGTGGAAGTGGAGGTAAAAGAAAAGGCAAGCAATGCTTGAAATCTCCTCCAACAAAGCTAGATAAATCTACAATAGATTCTTTAGACCATTTGAGGCATTAATATAGAGTTCAGTGTGTTATCGTTCAAGCTCTTGCCAAGGGAAAGTCCCACCCTACGAGGGAGAGCTTGGGGCAACAAATAGGCAAGCCACCCACTATCACTTCAGCGGCCTTGCCTCTACTCTTCTAAGTTAGGGTTTCTAACCTAAGGAGGGTTTTCCTATGTGGTCAAACTAGGTCCTATCGTTGCAAATAGGACAAGTGAGGATGAGGACTAGTTTGGCTACATAGGAAAACCCTCCTTAGGTTAGAAACCCTATCCCGGAAGAGTAGAGGCAAGGTCGTTGAGGTGACAGTGGGTTGAATTGCCTATCCCTTGCCCCAAGCTCTCCCTTACGGGTCAAGACTTTCCCTTGGTGAGAGTTTGAGTGGCAATATTTTGGCACGGTTGTTAGGGACAAAGTCCATTACCTGGGTATACGAGGTTTGGCTTCAACAAACTTATGATGAGTAGGATTTAGAGGTTTTTATTAAGTTTACTCAGCAAGTAACTCCATGGAATGGAAGAAACCCAATTCCCTTATAGGTTTTAGAGGATTTGTTGTTTGTACGGTGAAGCAAGTAGCATTTTTTTTAGCTTTGAAGATTTCACCTTGGCGACTCCACTCCAATTTGATTTGAAAATTTGAAGAATGGAAACAATAGAACAATGGGATCAAATGTGTGCTCCACATACTTGTTCAAATATTATAGGAGCTCCACATAAAGGCTACCATGAAGATATGTCTGACCTTATTAGTATATTTTCATGGAAGTAATGAGCCAGCCACGCCACATGTCATATCTTTCATTAGGGTTGTGAATGAATCTTGCATTATCTATGAGGATCCTTGGATGCATAATTTTTCATGTACTTCAAAAGATAAAGTGAATATTTGGTTTTATGATCTTATTTTTTTAGGTTGTTCCTAAATGATTGGGATCGTAGTCTAGAAGATGAAGAAATTGATATGTTTATAATATATACCTTAGCAACCCCCCAAAGAATGAAGAGATGCTCATTGCACCTACCAGGGATGATGAAGGGTATGATGAACATGATGAGGAAGAATTATTGCATGAAGAGCATGACTTCATTGAACACCACATGAATGAAGAGGAAAGTGGATTACTTCATGGATCCATTTAGGAAGACAAGTTGAAAGAAATTAAGGATAAAGAGGTGTGTTTTGATGATGACTTAGCAACTTGCACCCTTTCCCAAACTTTTGATAATCTAGGAAGGGAGGATGTATTTCCAAAGTGAGAGCAATCTGGTGAATTTATAGATTTGGAAGAAAACTTAGAGGATGAAAATTGCCAAAAAAAATTATTTCCTTATCCAGATAAAGTTGAGGACTCGATAAGTGATACCCCTTCTCAAGATATTGAGCTTGTTGATCCATCATTTGATTATGTTGAAGGGGTAAGTTGTAACATACTCGGTATCAGCACCATGGAAAACTTCGCTCTGATACCATTTTGTAACGTACCTAGCTACCAGCGGGTTGAACCACGCTACTTCATGAACACATTTCAAGAATTGATTTCAAATTTTTGTACCAATGTTTAATTAACCAAGAACATGAAACCAATGCATGCAATTAATCAACATTCATGCTAATTGCAAAATCAATGTTTAACATGCCATGAGCAACAATAACCACCAAGCAAGCACATAGAAATACATCTTAGAGATAAATATACACAACAAAATATACGTTATACAGAAAACACAGAGCACTTATCTCTAATGAAACCTTCACCAATTGGTTGTATACCAAGGACGTTCCAACCATTTATAGACATTGTTGTTCCAAATATCAACAACGGGTCACCCTCGAGTTGTTGGATAATTTACTATTTTCGACACACTAGTTCAATGGGAGTTAACTGACTAGTTCTATTTTAGACCATCACTATTATGCATGCATGCATTCCTAAGGAAAGCTAACTGCTTGATTGATTTTCTTAATTATGGAATGTTATTCCCTATATATGAGTGTATTCCACTCATTCATTGTATCATATTGATCATCATTGTATCATATTGATCATCATTGTATCATATTGATCATCATTGTATCAATTATTCGATTATTGATCGACTCATTAGAGTAGTGTGAATATATTTTCTCATTCTTCCATATTGAATCTCTCATCCTTTCTTGATAAACTTTGTTTGTATTTGCTTTAGCTAAATATCCTGTGTAGGTTTCGATGAAACATTGACATGGTATCAAAGTTAAGCTACTTGGAGCAAGCCATACAAGCCAAAGAATAAGGAAAATCAGAGTTTCGGTGAGCAAAATCTGTGGTTGTACCTTTCTCCAGTGATTTCTCCCAAAATATTAACTTCATGAGGAAATGGCTTGCGTGAAAAGTAAATCAACCCATTCTGCAAATGATTTTTCAACCATTTGGCGAAATTCCCCATTGTTTGCTCATAAAGGAAGCCGAAAGATCACCTCCTAAAACTGATACGAATCTGTGGTCATAGCTTTCTACAATGTTTTCTCCCAAATATTAACTTTATGATGAAACAACTCATGTGAGAAGTAAATTGACCCATTCTGCAAGTGGGTTTTCAACCGTTTGGTGAAATTCCTCACTATTTTCTTAGAAAGGAAGTTGGAAGATCGCCTCCTGAAACTGATACGAATTTTGGAGGTTCTCAGACACAGTGGGAGAGATGGATACGAAACCTATTCTACAGTCAAACTTGGTGGTAATACTCACTCACACCATACAATTATTTTGATTGGAACCCCAAGGATGAATTCCAACCCATAAGGAAAGGATTGTACAATTTGACGATGGGGACAGAAACATAACCTACATCAGGAATTGAGAAGACCAGATGGGTGAACCGAAAGGATGAGGCCACGTGAATTCTTCTTAAATTGATTTCAACTGATTTATGGTTTCATGTTTCCGCATGTAGGACTCCAAACGTGATCTAGACCACCTTGGAAAATCTGTTTGGGAAGCAGGACAAGATGAGAGGTCATATGATTGAGGTAGAGTTGAATACCTTGGATCCTGAAATTTTTGATAATATGCATGATTTCTTTACCAAGTTTAAATCTTTGATATTGAGCTTGGCATCTTGTGGTATTGATAAGTCTACACAAGTAGACCAACTTATTCTAACAATCTTGGCTAAGCTAGGACCAAAATATGTTGTTTATGTCTCCACTTTCCATTCTAACAGATATCTCGTGGGAACAAATTGGAAGGTGCCTACCATGGATCAATTCATTGATTCTCTCGCACATGAGCAGGAAAAAATCATTCAGATGGGCCTAATCAAGGATCCCAAAGCACATGAACTCACCATGCATGATGGAAAAGGATCATCCAAATAGAACGGAAAGGAGAAATAGAACGAGAAGGATGGATATTCCAAACCCTTCAATGATTCTTCAGGTTCCAAAGACTCTTTAGATTCCAAGAAGAAGAAGAAGAAGAGAAAGCAGTGCACTCTCTGCAATAAACCAAATCATGAAGAATCCACTTGCATGAAGAAACATATCGATCTTATGGCTCAGGAACTTCAGCAAAACAACCTTGGAAACTTCATTCCAGAAGGAGTCAAGAAGCAGAAGGAAGAAGATCATGCTCCTAAGAAAAGTAATCATCATGCTCTTGTTGCAATAAATTTCTCATCTGATTCATGGATAATATATTCTAGTGCATCACATCATATGGCAGTGAAAGAGGAAGTTTTTACTTCTTTGAGATCATGTACAAGACCTCATATTCTCATGGGTGATGATACTCCAGTAGAAGTATTAGGAGAGGGGAGAGTGGAACTCTATAATGGCACTTTTGAGAATGTTTTACATGTTCCAAAGCTTTCTATGAATCTACTCTTAGTTTATCAGATCACTCAGAAAGGTAAAAAGGTTGAATTTACATCAGATTCAATTTATGTACTTGACACGCATGACAATTCCATTATTGCAATTGGGGAGGTGGATCACAAATAAAGGTTTTATAAATTCACTAAGTTTGTTGGCGATGAATCCTCTTTTCTACTTACACATAAGGAGAGTACTTTGCATGCACCTCCAGTGCAACATGCAGATACTCTTGTGCTTCCATCAGTTCCAGACATCAGAGATGATTCCATACACTCAGATTCTATACATGGAAATGAGTAGGTAGTATAGCCAGATAAGGAGCCATCACCGAAGCTTCAGCAGATGTCTAAGAGGGCACAATTCACACTTCAAGGAGTAGGTGTCCTTGCAAGGAATCCATTGGATTTAAGGAGGACTCGATCTTAGCATGAGGAACCTTCTCATGTACTTTCAACTTTCTGAACTTGTGATGCCCATGCATTGCTATATGGTTCAATCTACTGATCTGCAGACCTACAATAAGGCCTTGGGAAATTTATTATGCCAAGCAACCATGCAGAAGGAGTATGAATCGCTCTTAGAGAACTAGACTTGGGATCTTGTTCCACTTCCACCAGAAAGGATTATTTTCAAGTGCAGATGGGTCCACGAGATCAAGAGGTACAAGGCTAGACAGGTTGCCAAAAGACTTCATCAGATCCATAAAGATTTCTACATCTTCACGAAGACTTTCAATGAGCAGAAGTTTCAGACTCTGCGGGATCGTCTTGGAGTGAAGAACACATTTGTCTAGAAACTACCTTTTCTTCTTTTGATACATTGTACTTTGAGGGGGGGTTTTGTTCCCACATGGTTTTCCCTCTTTCCCCATTCTTATTCAGTGTTCATTAGTTGCATTGTACATGAGTACCTAATATAGCCTAGTTGCTGGGACTCAATTTTACTACATAGTGATGTTCAGGGGGGTATTGGAGAATTTACTATTTTCGACACACTAGTTCAATGGGAGTTAACTGACTAGTTCTATTTTAGACCATCATTATTATGCATGCATGCATTCCTAAGAAAAACTAATTGCTTGATTGCTTTTCTTAATTATGGAATGTTCCGCCCTATATATGAGTGTATTCCACTCATTCATTGTATCATATTGATCATCATTGTATCAATTATTCGATCGTTGATCGACTCATTGGAGTAGAGTGGTTATATTTTCTCATTCTTCCATATTGAATCTCTCATCCTTTCTCGATAAGCTTTGTATGTATTTGTTTTATCTAGATCTCATGTGCAGGTTTTGATGAAACATTGACACGATCCAGGGTTGTGAATCCATAAGGACGGGTCCTAGGCCGTCTCTAAACACACAACAATTAGCTATCAATCTCTCAAGTTTTCTCAAGCACACAACAATCCTAAATTGTCAGCTCTCTTCCCCTTCAACCTACACAACCCAAATAAATGAACCCTTTTCTTTGCAATGTAGTCCCTCAGGCAGTTCCAAATCTTTTCCAAGGCTCCAATGCTACTGATCAGGAATATCAATGCTCGAAAACTCCAAGGATTCTAAGTTGTGGACAATTATTCTCTCCAGGCCAATGCATCCAAACACTCAGGTATTCATTCCTTTCTGGAATAAACAATAATTACTCACAACCATCTAACAATGTCTCTCCTCCTCCAACCATTCGTTTCCATGCCATTCATAGCACACGAATGAGCAAGAGAGAGTGAGAAAAATATAAGCAACCAACATGAATGAGAAAAAAAGGAAAATGAGCACCCAACTAAAATGAGCAGTGAACAACCAACAACCCCCACCAAATAGCCCAAGGTTGGGTTTAAATAGCAAGGACGTGGTATCCCCAAGAGACTCACGCACCCAAAGAGACAAATTGGTCTCACTAAGAGACTCACACCCCCCACCCAAACGCAAGTAAATAAATAATTTAGAAAAGGAGTAGCCCCTCAACCACCTCTCTCGTGGAATCATAGCCTCCTATCTCTTGTCCTTCTTCGTCTTGCAGTGAACAATGTGTTTTATTTATGTATATACAAAGTATTACATTTATAGGTACCCTGATCTTTCAACATATTGGCTCACCAACCTAAGTCACATTCACATAATACATTCTAGTTCATAGGGATTAAAACTAGGAATGTTACAGCCCCTCCCCTTATTTTTTCACTGTCCTCAGTGCACAACACCATACTGATGTCCTTAATATTACAAAACTAGGCTCTCCGGCCTTTAATCCTCACAGGCAGTCCAACCAATGCTCATATACATAGGCATTTCGACCTAAAAACATGCATATATAGGCACTCTAACCTAAAACATGCATAATAATCTCACAAATTATATTTCTGGCAACAGTTCCAACCAACAAGCTCTCATTCCCTATCAACCTGCACATCCCAAGGAGTGTACCCCTTTCTCTTCTCTACATTCTTTTAGGCTGTCCCACTTCTCTTCAGGGCTCCAGTGCACTTGGCCGAGAATTCTTAGAGTTGTGGCTCCATGAACTCTAGCTACAACAATTCTACTGGACTTTCTTCGTTTCATGTCTAGTCTTTGAGCTTGATTTCCTTCTGGCGCATTTCTTCCCGAGATTCCAACTTCAATATCCAACATCTCATCTATATTACACACATACAGTCATCATGAGATATCATCATAAAAAATTTACTCATTAATGCCAAATTTGTTTCATAAGGAAACTCAAATTTCCCTATGTATGAAATTCCATCTCATAATTTGCTTGGCTCTTGCCGCAGCAAGCATCAGCCTTTATTATGGCTTACATCAATGCCATACTTAAGACCACTCTTACCTGCAACACTCTCAACCTTTCATTTAGCAAAACATATTTGTTAGTATATCATAACAAATTTGCAATTATTAATTTCCTAAATCTATTTTATACAACAACAAAAAAAAAATCCATGCATGAGGTTTCTGCTCATAATTTGCTTGGCTCATGCATTAGTAGATATCGATCTTCCTTATGGGATTACATCCCTGCCATATCCAATACTACTCTACTTGCAATTTTCCCAATTTACACTCAACCAAACAAACTATCAGTGTTTCATGTACAATATATTTTCATGACAACAAGTACAAAAATTCACAAAGTGATCTCATAATTGTTTACAATAACAATTTAATCGCTTCCATTAATCCAACTATTAACTGGAATGAACCCATCATTCTCTACACATGTATTATCATCCAATATTTTATTTCTTCTAGCCAAATATATTTTCATTACTTTGCTCCCCTTAAAGCGCTTTTCCGTAATCCAACATTATGTAACTATTTTAACCTACAACTTTCTTGTTACAATATGTAACAGCTCCATAAATGTTCTTAACTTCAAGAGTTAGTAATAATCACATCATTCCATCTGTTAGTATAATCCTTTCTATGCAATATAATATATGCATGCAATCACCAAAATGCATGCAATAATTCCTTTAAGCATACCAACTATATCTTAGCATGCATGTGTGCAACTCCACCACTTGCACACTTCTATAACTTATTAATGCATACCTATTCAACACACCTCTACATTGGTTTCAAAATGTCCTTATCTAATTCATGCATCCCATCATGGTGAATTAGAAGGTCTGGCCAATGCCTCGACACATCATTCACACACTTCCTATTGCTTGCTCAACCATTTGGATGTCTCTTTTTCAACCCAAACACAACACCAAGAATATAATTCTTTGGTTCTCTTCAGTGTTGGAAAAAAGGTTGCAATCCAAACATCGATTCTAGCAGGAAGACTATTAGATCCTTTTGTGGCACCATATCCTTTCCATATCCAATCATGTCATGGCCTTGCACATAACTAGCTTCATTGACATTCATTTATATAACGGGTTTATACACCTTATTTGCTTTGGTCACTAACCATAACCAACACATTCCTAACATGTTGTTATGTCATATGATTGCATTCTAGAGTTAAATAACTTTTATAAATAGCACATGCCTTCAACCTTTACCATACCAAATGGTGAATCATTCCCATGAATGCATTCAAAACACATAATAATATCACTTTAAAAGTTAAATTATGGTTGAGGAAATTCTTACCTAAATTCCCTTAAGCAATAATACATCAAATTCACACTTTCATAGTTGCCATTTAATTGGTTTGATGCTATATGGTTAGTTGGTACCAGTAGGAGTTGTCATGCCTTCTTCACCAACCTCTTATTCACATTTCACCTTCTAGTTGCTCCTTCACATGGATGGATTCCACTTGCAGAACCATCAATACTTTCAGCCATGTAGTAACTCCCTCTTTCTGTAACTCCCTCTTTCCTAGAACAACAACCATCATTAGCAACTTTAACATTCATATAAATAACAATAGACTATTCCTAGTCTACAACATTTTGTGTGTACTCTTAAACAATTTCACATGTACTAATGCATATCTATCTGAACTAAGAATGCATCCCTAACATGCCCATTAGTGCCATATGTTATCTAGATTCCTATGTTATATATGGTTGTCCAACGTCCATATCATAGCAATTTGCATCAACTTCCCTCTTTTATTTTCATGTATAGCTCCCTTGTTGTTCCTAGTTGTCCCCAATTCTACTGGATTGCTCTCACCCTTCCTTGAAGTCGGATTACATTTTCTTTTTAGAGTAACTCTACAAATAATGCATTGTCTTAGGTATTTATTGCACCCTTAGAGTGCACAAGTCTTCATTATTTCACCCCCAAACTTCTTATACTTGCACAATGCTTCCATTGCACTACTCTGATTAAAAAAAATGGAGGTGCTACTCCAAAACTATATAACTGATCCCTAGAGACGACGCACCTACAACCACTAGAGGCCTTCCTCAATTTTATGGGAAATGTGTTGCCTAGCTCAAAAATATGGGTGGACATATATGTCTTATACTCTTCGGTAACTTTCCAATGACTATTCATGTGCCTCAATCTTATTTTTGAGTTGAAAATTATTTCTTCCTAAAAAAGTCATTTTCACCCCCTTTATACACTTTCTCCATTGGTGCGATTTCACTAGAAGGTCAACTTCTGTCAACTCTAGCAGAAAATCCAAAAAGAACCAAGAATTTTTTTGTATTGGGCACATATAGTATTTACAATTGTGAACACAAAGAAACTTTCATATTTTGAATTGGATGATCTAGTAATATTCTACAATAATATGGAATATGCAACTTTGTCCTTTTTACAAACAATTTCTTTTCTCTTTTCTCGAACCACCTTTCTTACCCATCCTTCTAAATCCAATTTTGATCTCATAATCCATTTATTCTCTTTAGGAGATTTTCGACGACTGTAACCATGCTTAAAACTGAGCTCGGAATCAAAAGGTATGCCCCTCTGAAGTTTTTGGGCATTTTTCCCCTTCTACTAAAGTTTTCCTATCCGACATGGCCTACACGTGTGTTGGATGATATCATCGGTCCACTAGTGTACACATGGACCTATCTTGTATTCATCGGTTGATGTGTCAAGACACACAAATCCTACGACGCGAAAAGTCTCCAACCGGGCACTGGGATCCAGTGGATCCCCACATATAACACACCTAAAGGTCCTCCTAGTTGTCGGTTATCCAGTTATCTGGTCCCTGGAACCATACTCCAACTGAGACCTCACCTCACCGAACACCTCTCCTCACCAAGTACCAAGACCACTAGGCTTTGCCAAGGCCCTTGCAACAACTCTCACCCGTCCGATGGTCTGATTCTCCAGTGTGGTGAAACTCTCCTGAGCTTTGGCTAAGAAATCAATGGCCAAGATCTCTCGTCCCCCCAGATTCAATGACTAGGATCTAACCCTGTGTTCGAGGGCATGTAAGGAACACAGACCCATTCCTCGATTCACTCACTTAGTGTTGACACCTATCAACTTACTATTGGATAAACTCGATGACACGTGGTTGATGACATGGCGTTGATGTGGCATCGGTCACTGGAGAATGCTTCCCCCTCTCCTCACCTTTATATTCCCCTCAATTGGGTCCAACCCATTGGCACCTCATGCAAGGTTCCATATCACCAAGCCACTGGCCCACCAGAACATCAATCACCTTGCACAACTTATATCCAAACTTCCAGATAACTCTCGCAATCAACTCCAATCTGGTCTAGTCTATGGGCCCATTGGCCACCTGCACAAGCTCCATATAAATTCCCCAATCAACTATGGCTTAGTCCACTAGCCCATCAGATCTCCACAATTAAGCTTCCATACACCCCTACCAATCGACTTTGGTACGGTCCACTAGCCCACCGAACACTTCGCGTAAACTTCTATCTAACAAGGAGTGATCTGATGTCGATTCGGTCCACTGGGCCACTGGTCACTGTGTAAAACACCCTGACTCTCTACATTCCAAAGTGGCTTCCAGTCCGGTCCACCGAGACCAAGTCTTCCAATGACACAAGGAAACAATATGGACCTATCACGGGTTGATAGTTGGTAGGTATGGTTGCTTGCTTAGCCCTAACTGGCATACAGATTGGTGTTGAGCTGGAAATCAAAAAATTAGACCATGCACAAACTCTGTAGGGTTCAATAGTTCTCTTTTCGCACACAAGTAACAAAGGGTTGTCTGTTGATTATAAACCTTCCCTGATGCATGTGTTATAAAAGCATAACACGGGGCGCAGAGAAATGATGGAGAACCATGTGTGGGATAGATCGACAACTCCTATGTGTTATCTCTCCAGAAGGCATAACTGTCAAGCCCATGCTCCAAATCAATCAAACAATGGCTCGCTAGAAACATTGAAGTTTCCAAAATAGAAGCAAGGAACAACATGGTAACGAAAATAATCAATGAAGTTCTAGTTTATGTCCCCTACTCACAGAGCATCATCAATAATTGCCACAAGAGAACATACCATCCTTGCAATGATGGAATCAATTTGCATACGTGACAACAAGTTTGCACCCAACAATCTTGAAAATGAACTTGGTGGCAATGTGGCCATCACCACAAGAGCGTAGGTTTTTTACAATTACCATAGGCATCCCTAATGGTATACCGATAAGTCCAAAAAGAAATGGTCATCTTCTCACTATGAACACTCATAATGTTTTCATTCAAAAGAAAATTCTCCTCCAAACAACTTATGTCATGTAGCAAGCCCTTAAAGGCCTAATGTTGTAACCTATAGCTCTGATACCAATCTATAACATACTCGGTATCAATACCACATAAAACTTCTCTTTGATACCACTTTGTAACATACCCAACTACCATCAAGCTGAGCCATGCTACTTCAAGAACTGATTTCGAATTTCTATTCCAATATTTAATTAATAAAGAACATGAAACCAATGCACACAATTAATCAAGATTCATGCTAAGTGTAAAATGAATGTTTAACATGCCATGCACAACAATAACCAACAAGTATGCACATAGAAATACATCTCAACGATAAATATACACAATGGAATATACATTATACAAAAAACATAGAGAACACTTATCTTTAATTAAACCTTCACCAACTAGCTGCATACCAAGGATGTTCCACCCTCTTAATGAAAAGGTATGGAATACCTTACTCAATCATCTGCAGGTCTTGCCTGGCTAGGACAAGTTAGTGGGGAATGTCACCCGGGGTTTATAGCCTCAAAACTTTCACTCAATCCACAAGTATTAATTACAAAGGATCAAGGTTGATTTTATAATTTGTATATGTTGCAATATAAAAATAAAATTTAAACAAAGTTACATGAATGTATACAAATTTTACAATAAAGTAAACATGGAGACAAAAGCGAAAGGAAGAACCAAGTCATGAAAACACATGTATGAGATAGAACAATAATCTGATTTTATTTCATCCTGAGATAAAAAACTGTATTTCTCTTTGACAAACCCCTGCGAGGGTATGAACCAAAGTCAATTTTAGAAGTATCTGATGGGTACCATACAAAAAGACCCTGACAGTGAAATAAAACTAAAACTAATGATCTGGATCAACTTGCCACAAAATGATGCCACTTGACTCTATAAGATATTCTTTATCAGCCATGAAAATTAATTCATAAACCAACAAGAATACACAAATTATCAAAGATAAATCAAACACCTTTAAAACAAGTTGTTGAATTGTAGGATTCAATTTTGAATCCTGCTACCTTCAATAAGACCATGGTGTCAACAAGATGATTAGGCTTTCAAGTAAACTCATAAATGAATCAAAATTGAAGCTATCTCACTAACCAGACAACAAACCTTAGAGTTATAGTTCTCCTTCTATTCTCTCCTTTGTCTCTTCCTCTCATTGAACCTTTATTCTTTCTCAATAAGTTGAGGTAGTTCAACTACTTTCTTTAGTTAAGTCAAATTAACTTAACTAATTAGTTTAGGGAAAAATAATTAATAATAATATATAAATAAGGGTCTAATTAATAATAACTAAATAGGTGGGACCCCTTGTGACTCTCATCATTCTCTTTACCAATCATCAAATATAAAATACAA
>JZKD02S1625064.1:32790-65623 GCA_000966675.3 Picea glauca
AATCCACAAGTATTAATTACAAAGGATCAAGGTTGATTTTATAATTTGTATATGTTGCAATATAAAAATAAAATTTAAACAAAGTTACATGAATGTATACAAATTTTACAATAAAGTAAACATGGAGACAAAAGCGAAAGGAAGAACCAAGTCATGAAAACACATGTATGAGATAGAACAATAATCTGATTTTATTTCATCCTGAGATAAAAAACTGTATTTCTCTTTGACAAACCCCTGCGAGGGTATGAACCAAAGTCAATTTTAGAAGTATCTGATGGGTACCATACAAAAAGACCCTGACAGTGAAATAAAACTAAAACTAATGATCTGGATCAACTTGCCACAAAATGATGCCACTTGACTCTATAAGATATTCTTTATCAGCCATGAAAATTAATTCATAAACCAACAAGAATACACAAATTATCAAAGATAAATCAAACACCTTTAAAACAAGTTGTTGAATTGTAGGATTCAATTTTGAATCCTGCTACCTTCAATAAGACCATGGTGTCAACAAGATGATTAGGCTTTCAAGTAAACTCATAAATGAATCAAAATTGAAGCTATCTCACTAACCAGACAACAAACCTTAGAGTTATAGTTCTCCTTCTATTCTCTCCTTTGTCTCTTCCTCTCATTGAACCTTTATTCTTTCTCAATAAGTTGAGGTAGTTCAACTACTTTCTTTAGTTAAGTCAAATTAACTTAACTAATTAGTTTAGGGAAAAATAATTAATAATAATATATAAATAAGGGTCTAATTAATAATAACTAAATAGGTGGGACCCCTTGTGACTCTCATCATTCTCTTTACCAATCATCAAATATAAAATACAAAATTTATCATTTAGACCATATAACACCCTTATAACTCGCACGAATATCATTTAAGTCGAATATTTAAATATCAACAAAATTTAAGGCCATATCCCGAGAAAACAATATATCCATCTTATCCAAAAAAATATCCAAAATAAAGCTTGTTGTCCAAAATATGTTGAAAATCATTAAACACTGTCTTCATCACTTAACGTCATCATAAAAAAAAACATTTAAAATCCATATGTGTTGCTATGTGAGGCATATTTCCTCTTATCACTGTTGTCTCCTCTTGACTTTTATGGGGTAGCCCTTGGTTGGTTAGAGCCTTGGGGCTGTATTTCATTGATCACATGGGAGAAATCATCTTTTATGTGGAGACGTGAAGACATAGATTTAGAAGTCCTTTTGGATGGACTGGAGGGGGAGGCCGTTGCTTTTCCTTTGTCTTGCCCAGGTTGTGGGATATCGGTTTTTAATCTTTTGCTGGCGTGCGAGGACTGTACTGGCGAAACCGGATGAGCAATTGAGCATTAGGATTAATTGGTGGTGGTAAGGGCAGTGACATAGTGGGCCAACAATGGTGGTGAGAGATAGGCAGGTGGACAATTTCTTGCTAACCATCATTAGTGGGGACTTCGGGCTGCATTGACACATTTGGAGGAATAAGAATGCAGAGAAAATTCTGAGGAGGTTGAAATGGGGGTCTATCAGGTCAGGGATGCAATATACCATGGCCAACCAAGTTGAAAAACCTAACTTGAAACAATTGGTTCAACTCTTGTGGATCAACATCAAAGTGAATAGAAAATCGAGGCCTCCTATGGCCTCGCTGCCAGTTACCTATGCCTCTATTATTCCGTCCATTACTGCCCCTGCTGAAAAAACTCATCCTGTAGCAATATTTAATTAGTCATGAAAATTTCTTAATAACCCATACATGAAACTCCACTTAAATAAACTAAGAGTCGGCTCTATAATTTACTACATGATGCATGCAATCCATCCATAAAAATGCCATTTATTAATCGCCATACAAAGAGGGAATTGATAGGGTCATTGGTAGTATGGAGGGATTGTATTTAGCGTAAAGTGATATCATGGAGGGAGAAAGATTTACGAATATTGTTCAAGCAGTCAACAAAACAATCAAACTGTGTATACAACCATCTCCCAGAATACCAATCATCAATTATCTTCTGCATCATCTCTTTTATTTCCACACAGACTTTCCCTTAAAAATGAATAACAATAGAACATGGAGTGAAAAAAAAATAATTGGGATAATGAGGGGAGTGTATTTTGCGTAAAATGGTATAATGGAAGGGACTCCCATGAACACTGTTCTAATATATCAACAATGCCATCTTCAACGTCAATTAAAATTCCAAACCCTTTACTGTTTCAAATTGAAATTCAACACTTTGCTTCCAAAAATCTAGAACTGGGGTTGCACTTCAAGTCTCCTCATTTGCATTTATAAATTGCATTGCACAGTAATCATTTCATAATTTATTTCCCAATAAACATTCGACAGTAATAACACATCTTATGCACAACAGAGTTGAGGAGACACAACACCCAATAATCACAATAATCACAACCAACAGTCTAGGAATGGACAGACTGTGGTCCACGATATAATCACTAGTACATTTTAAATCACTATAGGGTTCCATGAAGTGGTCACAAAAGGGATCCATGTGTATAACACAATTCAAAATTGAAACTTCAAATAACAATGCTTCCAAAATTCCCTTTCATCGTGGTTTGCAAAACTCATTCAATGCATATATAATTCATCCACATAGGTATTCCTTTCATATAAAATCGAACACACAGTAGGTCGTATCCCTTAAACAATGGTTTGGCAATGTTGCCATCACCCCAATTATCTCCACATGATAGACTATTATAAAAATAAGTGGGCTTGGCATTCTTTCTAACTTCACACAATGAATAATCAACAAGACCCATGACTAAAAATGAGCACGAATAGTACCTTTATTAAATTCTGGGTTGGCCACCTCCACACTATTTTTCAAATACAGGGTTTGATATACAATTATCAACAATGATGCAATATAGGGAAACGAGCTGACCAATATTGAGGGTTTAGCCAAAAGGAGCACGAAAAGCTTAACACCACCATATAATTCCACATTTATATTTACAGAGTTGATACAAGAGCATGAGCATGATAGCCACGAGAGCCACACAATTTAAATGACAGGAAGAGTTTCCAAATAACCCACAGGCCGCGAGTAGTGATAACGTTTCTATTGGACAAAGAGGAATCACCAAAAGAAAACCATAGGCAAGGCAGGCCCAAGAAATTACCAAACAATATCCCTTTCCACAAGTAAAGTACGAACAATTTCATACTATAAGAAACACCCACATTTTTCGATGCGAATAGTTCGAATACAAATGCCACAGAGACCAAACTTCACTAATAATTCATACACAGTCAAATAATTCCACATATCATAACTTTGTAAATGCATAGACAATGAGCAAACTCAAGAGCCAATTTTTGACTTAATCAAAGAGCAGAGCGAAATATTCATGGATGGAGTAGCAAGAAACCCCATACCTTTGTAACAGTTCCCAAGGAGGGTCAACCAAGCCTATATACGTCTTCCATGATCGAACAAAGTGAAGTAACAACAACCAACAAGAGCAAATGTGAAATGTCTAGGGTGGCGGGCTTGAGGTAGGTTAGAGCGATGTGCATTTACTGCATGTTGTATCTACACTTACACATTCATCCATAGCCAGTATGAGCAAGCTAACCATACAATGCACAACCCACTAACAATTAATTGCAAGTTTGATACACCACCATTTTCCTAAGTTTCAAACTTAACAAATGCGCCAACCTTTGTCGAGAACTCGAATGTGACATATAGCCAAAACTTGCTAGGGATACCATCTTTCAACCTTTAAACTTCCAATTCTTAACAAATGCACGCAATCCTTGTAGCATGGAATCAAGGTAATCACCACACCATATATCGCATACAACTTGAAGCATGAAGTTTAGATCTTTTATTAAGTTAGATGCAACATAATAACACTTGTGAGGGTTATATAAAGACAACATCATTTCTATTTGGATGACGTCGCCCATAACATCATTTGATCAATTATTTCAACAGTGACTTAAAAGAAAATAAATTGTAGAACTCATCTCGCAACCAAGTCATCATCATATAAAACATAAGTGTCGTCTCTTCGTCATAGTCACATAAGGGGTCCCACCTATTAGTATATTATTAAATATAATTAAATAATAAGGTGTTGCAACCATTTGCAAGTAGGTACCCTATGTTGTGCTTTTGGGCGTCAACAAACTGGTGACTCCACAGTGAAATCTGTTTCCAATAGATTAAGAACTCAAAATGTCAGGTTTCGTAGATTGGTGAACATATATCACATAATTATTGACCAGAATGATTATGCAATAGGGGGGAAAACATGGTTTAAGGGAAATAATGAGACGAGATTTTGGGAATAACTCATGAAAAGTGGTATGTATGAGGGGGTTTGGTCATGTATGCATAACATTCGATCAGTCACAGTAAAAAATGTTTCTTCATGTTAAGGAGAAATTTTATGATATGCTCTTTTGAATCTCAAGATGGAGGGAAGAAAGGGATAGCAGAAAATAGGGAAGAAGACCAAATCATCTATCTAATAACAGTATTGAAAGCAAAAAGAATTTTCAGCGATGTCTAAAAGGAGGACATCGTGACAACTCTGTAAATTTTATTGTTATTGATAAACATTACTTACAGAATGGCATTGTTGTGGCAAAACTGATCCAAAAATTATTTCTGATAGACATAAAATGAAACAATAGAAATTGAAAATTCAATTGAACAAAGCAAAATAAAACAACAAAACATAAAGCTATATACAACAGTGATTTCCACATGGCGTTTATTAATCAAGCTGGTTCCACATAATGTTTCAAGTGGGAACCATTGGTACTATAAGAAAACAATCGCTCTTCCAAATCCTTTAAAAGGTAAGAGTTTGTGCCTAGGACAAAAGAGATTTTGAAAGGACCTAGCCATAATTTTTAAAACTTCGAATGTCTTCCTCTGTCAGCATGGGTCCCAAAGTAACACTTTCTCACCTACCTTAAATTTGACAGCTTTTGCGCATTTGTTAAAATATTTCTTTACAGTTAGTTGTCTTCTCTTTATGTTTTCCAAGGCAAACATTCTTTGTTCTTCTAAGGCTAATAGGGCATTTATCCTTTGAGGGACATTGGAAGAATTTAATTCTTCAATATGTAGCATTAGCTGTAGAGAAGAAAGTTCCAACTTAGTAGGCATAATGGCTTCTTGACCATAAACAAGATGAAAGAGGGTGCAACATGTGCTTACCTTGGTAGTAGTACGGTCTTCCCAAAGGGTGTAAGTGAGAAGGGTGAGCCATTGACGAGGTTTATCTTCGATGAGCCTCTTTATGATCTTAACCAAATTTTTGTTAGTAGACTCGTCTTGCCCATTTCCTTGAGGGTAATAATTTGATGAAGTGAAATGTTTGACTCCTAGCTTAGTTAGAAATTAAGTCAAGTTTTCGGAAATGAAAGTGGGACCATTGTCTGTAATAATCTCTAAAGGAATCCCAAATCTGGAGAAGATATTAGTTTCCAGGAAAGAAATTACACGTTCATCATGTGAGTGTCTAAGAGGGACAACTTCAGTCCACTTAGTGAAATAATCAGTGGTTGTCAAGATGAAAATCTGCCTGGAAGACAGAGGATTAATAGGATCAATAAAGTCTAGGCCCCATTTAGAAAAGGGAAAATCTGGGAGGACAGGTTGTAAAGGCATGGCAGAAAGACGCTCTTTCCCAGTGAATTTTTGGCACTTGTCACAAGATCTTGCGAATTTATAATAATCTCGAAAAATTGAGGGCCAATAATAACCATTTTTGATGATTTTAAAAGCAGTAGATTTAGCAGAAAAATGGCCACCAACGTGAATAACATAATCTGCATATCCATGAATTTCATTTAACAATTTATGTGCTTTCTCATCATTCACACATCGAAGTAATATACCATCAAGAGACCTTCAAAACAAAAAGTATCCTAAAATAATATACCTGGAAGATTCAAGGCGGAGTCTTCTCCTTTGATGAGGGTCTAAGTCATCTCAGAATTTCTGATATTGCAAGTAATACACCAGATTTTTATACCCGGGGTGTTCAACAATAGAAAGGGTTTGATTCTCAATATAAATCAATGATGAAAGAGGATAATACTGATCATCAATTTCTTCACTTGCTTCAGCATGTTGAGCTAAGTGAAGGGCTAAGTCTCGTCCCTTAATTGTTTTCGAAGACATGATGGTTAAATCATGCTCTTGGATTTTGGCAAGCCAATCTGCAAGCTTCCCTAAAACATAAGTTTGTGAAAGCATAAACTTGACAGTAGGCAAAGGGACTTTTACCAGCGTATGTTTTCCTATAATAAAGTGACGAAATTTCTCTATAGCTTTAACAAGAGCAAAAGCATGTTTCTCAATATAATAGTACTTGAATTAAACGTCTGATAAACTTTGGCTCATGTATGCTACATGTTTTTCATTATTCTAGTCATCACATTGTAAGAGAAAAGCAAAAAATGCTTCCTCAATGGCATTAGTGTATATGATAAAATCTTTCTCAAAGTCCAGTTTCGCCAGAACTAGTGCGTGACTGATTGCCTTCTTAATCCTTACGAAATCATTTTCGACATCATCTGTCCAAGAAAATGAGCGATCTTACTTTAGAAGATTATGAATTGGTTTAACCATTAAAGCAAACTCAGGAACAAACCTACGAACAAAGTTGATAATACCCATAAAGGCTTGAACCTCCTTTTTGGAAGTGGGGGCAGGAAGGTTCATAATAGTACCAATCCATTTGGGATCTATGCTTATTCCTGAATAGAAAACGATATGTCCAAGGAGCTTGGCCTTGGTGACGCCAAAAATAGATTTAGAAGGATTTAAAGAAATGCTGAATTTTTTGCATCACATGAGAACTTTTCTGAGATGACCAAAGTGATCCAATCGATTCTTTGAATAGACAGTCAAATCATCAAGATAAACCTAGATAACCTTACCGATCAGATCGTCAAAATCTATTTTCATAGATCTATGGAAAGTGGCACCTCCATTAGACAAGCCAAAAGGCATGCGTTCATAAGCAAATGTGCCCCGACGTGTAGTAAAGGTGGTAAATTTTCTATCAGTCTTTTTTACCTTGATTTGATTATATCCAGAGAAACCGTCAAGTAAGGACATCATTTGTGACCCTGTGACCTGTTGCAAAATCATTTCCATATTAGGGAGAGGAAAATGATCTTTTACACTTGCTCTATTTAATGTGCGAAAATCCACGCACAACCGAATCTGACCAGTGGTTTTCCTAATAGGAACCAAATTTGAAACCCACTCAAAATACTTAACTGGAAATATTATACCAGCTTTCAAAAAAAATTCCAACTTCTTTCTGATAGTAGCTTCAAGCGTGGGATTAATGGGTCTTTGTTTTTGCCTAACTAGTTTTATCCCTTCCTTGATAGGAATGGCATGTTGTATGAGAGCAGGATCAAAACCACAAAGATCGTTGTATGACCATGCAAAAACATCTTGAAATTCACGTAGTAGTTCTTTGAATTTCGCCTTTTCTTCGTCGAAACATTAGGCACCTAGTTTAACCATGTTTGGAGATTCGAATGTCCCAAGGTTCAAGAAAATGGTATCACCCACTTTCCTTTTCGACTCCTCTTATTTTTGTATCTCCTTGTTGTCTACATCACTCAATGAAATGAACTCTCCAGAGGAATCAAGCCTTTTGGAAATTTGTTGTCTTCCATAGATATGATTTCCTTGGGCTTAAATGATTCATTTTGTATGAAAGCTCAGATTCCTTCATAATTTGGGAAAACCTGCCATGATTCTACATTATCAGGAATGTGAGGATGATATTAATATTGAAAAGTACAATCAGGCCTTTGGGGTAGAAGTTGTCGAGTAGGAGATGTTGCAAATACAACTAACCTGTCAGCCATTGAATTAAGTTCCCTCTTAACATGAGTGATGTTAAATGATAACATGTTCGATATATGGATCCAAACAGCTTGGGTATAACATTTCATTAACTTATTGCTAGGAGAATAGATTTTACACACAAGGTTCACAACAAGTTTAGAATCACCAAAAACTGTAAGGTGGCCGCAACCGAGGTAATAAGCATTTTTTATGCCTAGCAGTAAGGCTTCAAACTTAGTGACATTGTTTGTGCAAGCAAACTCTAACCTATAAGAAAAATTGTGAATTTTACCTATAGGAGAGTATAAGATAATGCCAGCTTCGTTACCTTCGTTTGAACATGAGCCATCGAAATGCATGTGCTACATACCATCTTCGAAATCGATTTGTTCCCGAGTAGTGTCACCCTCATCAACAAAGATAAAGTACACCCCTAAGTAGTCCTCAATATAGTTTACATTTGGTTGAGGAATTCTCTCTATGTATGGTTAAATTCTTCCTTCTCTTAGGACTATAATATTCTTTCCATTCTGGGGAACGGATAAGTGTGTTCCTGAAGAACACACGGCCCACACTAAGAGGGGGTGAATTAGTGTGTGAATTATTTTAACAATTTTTTTTCACAAGTTACCACTTAAAACATATTTGAACAGATTAAGAACAATCATATCATAATTACAATGAACACAAAGACACCATATGTTTGTATAAGCTTTTGTATAATTGATATGAACATAGTAATACAAATATATGTGAGAGAGGATTTTCTTTCTAGCACCAACTAAAATAAGGAGCACCAACCCCTCGGAGAGCACCAACTCTCTGCCAAGACCCAGCTTGCTGATAGAACCCAGTCTATCCAACTAGAGTTTATTCAACTCCAGTAGTAGTGATCCATTATAGAATCAACTATATTTTATGATCATAGGTATACTATAAAACAATTATCACTACATTTCATCTTCTTTGTAATTCACATTTCCTTTCGTCTGATGTCGTCTTGGAATCTGCTTCAGTTATTGATCTTCTATTCTGGACTACAGAGACACATCTTTACTACATCTTTCTCTGCTTCTCTGATTAATATATCTTGTAATTCAGACTACAGAGACACAATCTTCTCACCACTTTTTCTCGTTTATATAATCTTCAAACTGGTGTGAAATTTAAAACAACATGTCCCTTCACTTGAACCATTGTACCTTTTCATTTAAAATGCTAATTTAAACTTTAATTAATATCATTTTTCCTTTTTATTCTTTATTCATATTTTCATGATTTATTCTCTTTTAATCATGACTGTGTATCGGTTCTTTATACCATGAAGGTTTTTCATAAATTGATCACTGTCATGGATCAATTTAAATCATTATACTTAATACCAAATCTCTGTTATATTCATAGAGACTAGATTTCGTGAAGGCGCTTCCTTCAAGCCATTTCACATGACCGTGGCATAGAACCACGGGCTTTTACCAAATATAGCGACATATTCCTTTTAGAGAATTATAGCATATGACCAACTCCAGAAACCTCACGCTTAGGCAATTAGACCTAACAAAACGCTCGAGCGCTTCTTGATTTCAATGGTTATGATTCGATCTCTGTTGGGATGGACGTCTGACGGATTTTCGGCGTTTCGTCCTTCGGGACTTTGTTACCTCCAACGTCCAAAGCTCACGATCATGAAATCGCGAAATGATCGGTTGGTCTGCGTCTATTTCGCGAATACAGATCAACGCTCTGCTTTAGACCTAACACTCGTTCTTTCACTGCTGAATCCGACGACTATGACTTAATCATTCATCGAGATGGATGGCTACCGAGATTTCAGTGTTTTTTCCTTTAAGTCTTCATGACCTTCAACTCTCCAAAACTCCCGATACTATAGATCACCTGATGCGTGTCCCTTTCGGAGTTTCGACATTCGAGACTTTGTAAGGTTAGAGTATTTGCTTGTTATGTAAAACCCCGAGGTGAAAACTCCCGACGTGACGTAAACTTGCTAACATCACAAAAAGACTTGACAAGTGCCGAGTACTTGCCACATGTCATTCAAATCCGTGGTTTGCATGTGCCTGAAATGCCATATTAACTTGACACTTGTCAGTGTCTGGGTATGCCACATGTCCTTACTTACGTGGATCTTGTTGACGTGGATCCACGCATCCTGGCTGACGTGGCCTCTCAATGTAGATCTCTCGATGTATATTTGATCAATGGTTAGAGATCTTCCTTGATCCTCTGTGATCCGATGGCCCAGATTTTATCGCGAGTTCCTACGTTCTTGCATTTGACTTCTCCAAATCGCAAGTCAGCGAGATGTCATGCGCTTGCCATGTGTCCTCTGGATCAATGGATCTTGTTCTCCTTTGATCGACAGTCTGAGATCTGCCTTGATCCTGTGTGATCCGATGGCCTAGAACTTTTCGCAACCTCGCTTATAGCGAGTTCATGCAACATTGCATTTGACTTTCCTGACATGCGAGTTAGAGAAATTTCAATCACTCGCCACTTGCCCCTTGGATCAACGAATCAGATCATTTCTTTGTTTTGGACTATTAGCTGACTTCTGGGCATATCCTCCTTGCAGATTTGGACGGTTAAGATATTCGTGTCTAGATCTGCGGTTGTGGTTCGATTCTAGACCCCCCTTGCCATTCTGTCTTTAATCAGAGGGGGGTCTGGAACTGGACGCACAAGTCTTTGACGACCTAGATCGAAACACTTAGATCAACAATTGAGGTTCGATTCTGGACCCCCCTTGCCATTCTACCTTTAATCAAGGGGGGGTGTCCTCAATGAGGTGGTTTCGTGTGGGTCCCCCTAAAACCACTTACCACTCTCACCTCTCGTCGACGTGTGTCTCCTCCGCCTCTCTCTCTCCTCACCTTGTCACATCTCCCGATCGACGGCTGCTGAGGCTCTCGAAGTAGATCAATGGTCGTCAACTCTTAATCTGATAGATGGTTACGATCCTTAAGCCCATGGTCAACTTCTGATCGGACGGTTGCTGTTCTTTTCACAGTGATCGAACGGTATTTGAGTCCTCTCACCATTTCTGTGCATTTGATCAATTGTTCAATCCTTCCACTGATCCTGATGACATCTTCTACACTTTGTTCGTCCTTCAGAGATTTTTTATTCTTCATGCGCTAGCCTTTCTGAACATCATCGGATTGTTGATCCTATGGTGATCAACAATAATCATGAATACTTCATGCTCGCGAATTTCTGTAAGACAGATTCTCTAATAGATGAAGCTGTAGAGCAACTTTCATGTTCACTCTTCCTCCTGAGCTTGCGCAATTCATCTCTGCACATTGATCGACGACAATCCTTTTTAACAATAGATCACGAAAATTGTTGACATCAGATTATTGACATCAATGACAATCTCTAAACAACAGACCATCACAACAACTGTTGATATCAATGTGATGTACTTCATCATTACAGGTCATCACATCGACTGTTGACATCAATGACAATATTTCCAACAGTTCCATCAAGCGAAAGATGTCCACCTGTTAGGGCTTGCCAGTCTCTTCCTAGGATAATATAATAGTTTCTTACTGACATGTCGACTACTTGGATGTTGATGGTTTTCCTCATTCCGGGATGTGCACACAGAACTAAAGTTACATCTTTGATTTCATGTATAGTTGACTACTGCAGACTATTATAGAAGAGCATGCTTCTAGAATTTTTGTTAGTACATGATAAACCTAGCTCTTCCATGATGATTTTTGACACTACGCTTGGACCCGAACTGCCATCGCTTAGGAAACAATGGGATATCTTATCCATAATTTTTACAGAAATAAAAAAGGACGGTTGTTTACAAGGTGTCTAAAATTATTTACACCTACCTTATTTACAGTGGGATCCTCTTCTTTTGCCTCTTCAAAAAGATTGGCTATGGTGGAAGCTTTTCCTTCCATAAAATTCTTGAGATGCTTTTGTTGTTCATGGATGGAAACCATGTCCAAAAGAGTAGCATCAGCCTTGATATTAGCCAATTGGTTAAGGATGTTATACTTGGAAGAGGGAAGAGGGGAAGGAACTCCTTGAATTTCGGGAATTTTGACAGTTTGTACATTAGTACCTTGTAAAGATGAGGCTAGAGTGGAAGAATGATGAGGAGGATTGTATTTCCCTTTAGGGGCATAATATTTGTTCCTAGTATTTATTATCATAACATCTTCCGGTTCTGCTCAGTCTAGAACAAGGATAGTGGTTTCAGGCTTCTTCCTAAAGATTTTATCTCTGGCACTCTTCTTAACTTCACAAGTACTTTCTTCATGATTTTCTTCGCAGAAGTTACACCAACTGTGAGACATAATGGCATTGGGATGAAAATTGTTTTCATTTGTACTCTTAAAAGGTAATGCGGAAGAAGAAGATTCCCCATGAGTAAGTGAGGGAACAATCCCCTTTCGTTCATAGGCTATCATCTGATTGTTCATATCTTGCACAAGTTGTAGGAGGGTAGACATATCTGTTTGTTTGATTAAGTCTCCTTTAGGGAGACCTATTCTTTCAAGTTTCTCTTCGTACTCCAAGCAAGTGTGGAGAGCGGAGCCAAGATTGTGAATAGCCTTTTCTTCGAGCCTTTGACGATAAGAAGAGGGAAGCGCATTATAGTAATGAATGAAAGCGGCTTGATTTTGGGGGCAGATTAATTTAGGGATTTGATTGTACAATTTGGTTAAGTGGAGGTTAAAGGACTTAATAGTCTCACCATATTTGTAAGAAATGTTGTTATATTCCCTTAACTGTTTGACCAGTCTCTTGGATTGTCCATAAGTGGACTTGAACCAATAAACTAACTCTTCCTAAGTGGAAAGGGTTTTTGGAGGGAGATAAAAAAAATCGGCTGTCGCTTTTCCTTCAAGGGAGTTGAAAAATAAGCGCATGCATGTATCATTATCGTTAGCCCTGATATTATGACAAGCATTAGAAAATGCCACTAGGTGTTTGTTTGTGGAAACAATATTATTCCCTGAGAACTTAGGAAGATGTTATTTAAACTTGTGTAACGCACGAGTAGTAGGTGCTAGATTCAAGGGAGAAGATACATGCCATGGGGTGGTCGTAGCATCTTCCTCAAACTAAAAAAGCCTGTATTTCTTTATAACTTTAGTAAGGTTGGTAGCAGATTGGATAGGAACTTGATGACTATATAGACTACCATTACCGATGAGGCCGAAGGTTGGGATGATGAAGCACCTCCAGCACCACCCGCAGAAGCCATTTTGAAAGTGATGGGTAAGGGTGAAAAAGGTGAGTTGGAAGAATCAAACAAAGTCCTCATTTGAGTGCTTTCTTGGGTCCACAAAATGAATTTCCTCCTTCCTATTTCAATGATAGGGGTAGCTTCAGGGGACAATCCTCTTCTTCGTCTAGAAATGCGAGGAATTGAGGACATGAAAAAGAAGACCAAATAATTTAGGAAAAGGGAGGTTACTGTTGATTTCTAGGCTGCCTTTTCCTGGCTTCCCAACGTTCACGAATACTTATATCTTGTTCAACTACTTCCCAAGAGCGTTCAAAGCTCAACCCGGGTACTAGCAGTTTCTAGGATAATATTGAATAAGGTCAAGGCAATGCTAGTCTGGTCTTTAAGACCATGTTCAATATTAGGTTTCCTTGTAGAAGGTATTGTCACGAGCAAAATCAATCAAAAAGTATTCGAAAAAAACAGAAAGATTCAAAGATAATCGTGAATACAATAAACTAGAGAGATATGGAAGATCTCCCTAGTATGGTCGCCAAATAAATGTTGATGAAAAGGTATGGAATACCTTACTCAATCATTTTCAGATCTTGCCTGGCTAGGACAAGATAGTTGGGAATGTCACTCGGGGTTTATAGCCTCAAAACTTTCACTCAATCCACAAGTATTAATTACAAAGGATCAAGGCTGATTTTATAATTTGTATATGTTGCAATATAAAAATAAAATTTAAACAAAGTTACATGAATGTATACATATTTTATAATGTTATCCCCTATTCTAGGGATAACTAAGGAGATTATGTCTCGAGGCCCACAGGTCCTAGACATGGAGCATGGAGAGCCATATTGACTTGAGCTTGGCCCTGGAGGGCTCATCCTTTCTTCAGTGCCTCCCATCTATCAACAGCAGCAACATTCATCCCATCGGCCTGGTTCCGAAGTAGTAGTGGGTCTTGCTCCATGAGGTAATGAATCCGGGTATCATGGTATGTGTCACTCTGATTCTCAAAACATTTGAATATGTGCATTGAATTCTCTTTTGCTTCATGAAGTTTGCTTGGAAATTATGCCTTTTAACTTGTCCATACCTGGGGGGGATGAAAAAATGCCTTAACAAGTTAGTTCCCTTAGGGATGAGTTGCCACTGGGTGGGTCTATGAAAGGTCATCGTCCATTCCTTCCATACTTATCACTTTTCATCATTTTCCCTCTCATCTATCCTCCACATTGGTTCGGGCATTGGGTTTGCCAAGCTAGTAAGGGTTGTACCTTGCCTTGTGGAAAGAGGGGGCTAAAGGCCCAGAGGGTAAAAGTAGCTGGAAAAAAGTTAAAATCCAAGATCAAACCTTGAGATGCTTCGCCCAAGGATCCCCGAGAAATTAATAAAAGGATTCTCAGCAAGAAAAAAGGGGGACCCATAAAATAAAATAAAACTCAAGCCCTAGTTGGTGGATAGGGGGTCTCATCATCAACCAACCTATTAGGTCCATGGGCATGTAGCGGTATGACACTGCTATTCATCTGGTCACCATGCCAGGGTAGTGGCTCTCGGTGGCATAGCCAAGAGAAAGGAGGTCTCATCACGAGCCAACCTTCTCATCTTCGTGAAATGCTTGTGGGTAACGCTGTCACCACGCCAGGGTAGCGTTCTCCAACTATTCTCTTGAAAGAAAAAGTAAGAAGACAAAGAAAATGCATTGAATGGGCTAAGAAACAATTGCATCCATGACAAGGTGCAACTCACCTTCTATAGAGGCACCCACAGGTAAGACCTGCATTTCCCTATTATCACTGCACCCTAGCACAAACATTCCCTACAACATCTTAGGCATTTACATGACCTAGAAACACCCCACACCCGAGGAGGATTATCCCAATAGGACATCCTGAGACCCTCTCCAAACCTGAGTTGTTATATAACATAATGTCCTTGAGCATTTGTCTGGGAAAAGGGGGGTTTTATGCACATGTTTGGGTAACTTGATTATTATATGTGATTGACATTTCTATGATCCCTGTAACTTATGAGCCCATGGAGGGCATACTTGTTGTTGTTGCAAGACCATGCCTGACAGACAGGTACATGTGGGGAGATAATTAGCTCGAACCTCCATAAGGCTAAAATCCAACTAGATGGATGTTGAGAATCCAGCTAGGGGCAGAGGGATACCGAAGGTTTGCACCAGAGAACATGGAGGATGTTCCACTAGAGGGAATTTGGCAGGCCAGGACCTAGGGGGGTCTTCCCCCTCCCCCCCACCATGACATTGGCCCTTGAAAGACCTTGACATCACCATTCTGAGCCTTGACGTCATC
Source organism: Picea glauca (assembly GCA_000966675.3). Lineage (NCBI taxonomy): Eukaryota > Viridiplantae > Streptophyta > Pinopsida > Pinales > Pinaceae > Picea > Picea glauca. The sequence goes on from JZKD02S1625064.1 coordinate 48,231, forward strand.
CAGTTGGGAGTTTAGGCATGAGGATGGCTTGGTTGACACGTGTGGCAATTTCTGAGGGGTTTTGAGCCCCAACGTTTCACTTTGAAGGCCTAGTGTTCAAAGAGGGGACCCAACGTAACCCTAGGAGGGGCATGACGTCACTCTAAAAAGATAAAATTAGGGTTTTTATTGTCAATTTTATGTAAAACTGGATTTTGATGTAAACTGGCCATGTGGGACTTTTTGACCTAAAATGTAATTAAAGGTCATTTGTATTGTATAAATAACGGGAAAATCTCTTATATTTTTCATCATATTTCACTCACACAAGTGTGAGGTCTGAAATTCAACCTCTTTTAAGGTTTATTGGCTAAACTAAGTGGTGCACAACTTTTGGAGGGAGCTTATCTTGGTGTATTTTTGCATTTTCATGGTGGAAAGTCTTTAAGTAGGGTTTGTGACTAGATTATTCTTGGTGAAGTAAGTAGAAATGTGCAATCCTTGTTTATTTTGAATGGTTATGGTGTATTTACTTGTTCAATTATAAGATTATGAAATTGCTAGTGTGAAACCCTAGGAGAAAAAGAACATGTTATTGTCCTTTTCTTAATAACTCTTCACCTACTTGATTTTGATAGAAGACACCTTCCTTGAAGGATATACTAGAGCCCTACCTTAGAAGCACTCTAGTACTATTGATTCATCAAGCTTTCATGAGTTTGTTTCAAGCTTGACCTAAAGAAGAAGGAAAATCACTAGGGCCTAGGGTTACCTACTTCCTAGCAACTTTTTCCTTCTAGGTTTTTGGATGATTGAGGCCTTAGGTGACTAACACCTCAACCATCCTCCCTCTTCCTTTAGTTCACCCATTATCATTTGTTTCCCTCTAAGAATTGTCACTGCAATAGTGACTCCATTTACCCTAAAGGCACTAGTTCATACCTTACAAGTGATTGATTGACTAAAACAACTTTCAAACCATCTACTTCAAGATCTTTACTAACCATTTCTAACCTTAGATTGGACTAACTTACTAACTATCTTGCTTCTATTGCAAAATATTGCTACAACCATCTATCAAGAACAACAACATTCGTCCCATCGGCCTGGTTCTGAAGTAGTAGTGGGTCTTGCTCCATGAGGTAATGAATCCGGGTATCATGGTATGTCTCACTCTGATTCTCAAAACATTTGAATATGTGCATTGAATTCTCTTTTGCTTCATGAAGTTTGCTTGGAAATTATGCCTTTTAACTTGTCCATACCTGGGGGGGATGACAAAGTGCCTTAACAAGTTGGTTCCCTTAGGGATGAGTTGCCACTAGGTGGGTCTATGAAAGGTCATCATCCATTCCTTCCATACTTATCACTTTTCATCATTTTCCCTCTCATCTATCCCCTACATTGGTTCGGGCATTGGGTTTGCCAAGCTAGTAAGGGTTGTACCTTGCCTTGTGGAAAGAGGGGGATAAAGGCCCAGAGGGTAAAAGTAGCTGGAAAAAAGTTAAAATCCAAGATCAAACCTTGAGATGCTTCACCCAGGGATCCCCGAGAAATAAATAAAAGGATTCTTAGCAAGAAAAAGGGGGGACCCATAAAATAAAATAAAATTCAAGCCCTAGTTGGTGGATAGGGGGTCTCATCATCAACCAACCTATTAGGTCCATGGGCATGTAGCGGTATGACTCTACTATTCATCTGGTCACCACGCCAGGGTAGTGGCTCTTGGTGGCATAGCCAAGAGAAAGGAGGTCTCATCACGAGCAAACCTTCTCATCTTCGTGAAATGCTTGTGGGTAACGCTGTCACCATTGGTCACCATGCCAGGGTAGTGTTCTCCAACTATTCTCTTGAAAGAAAAAGAAAGAAGACAAAGAAAATGCATTGAATGGGCTAGGAAACAATTGCATCCATGACAAGGTGCAACTCACCTTCTACAGAGGCACCCACAGGTAAGACTTGCATTTCCCTATTATCACTGCACCCTAGCAAAAACATTCCCTACAACATCTCAGGCATTTACATGACCTAGAAACACCCCACACCCGAGGAGGATTATCCCAACAGGACATCCTGAGACCCTCTCCAAACCTGACTTGTTAAATAACATAATGTCCTTGAGCATTTGTCTGGGAAAAGGGGGGTTTTATGCACATGTTTGGGTAACTTGATTATTAGATGTGATTGACATTGCTATGATCCCTGTAACTTATGAGCCCATGGAGGGCATACTTGCTGTTGTTGCAAGACCATGCCTGACAGACAGGTACATATGGGGAGATAATTAGCTCGAACCTCCATAGGGCTAAAATCCAACTAGATGGGTGTTGAGAATCCAGCTAGGGGCAGAGGGATACCAAAGGTTTGCGCCAGAGAACATGGAGGATGTTCCACTAGAGGGAATTTGGGAGGCCTGGACCTAGGGGGGTCTTCCCCCTCCCCCCCACCATGACATTGGCCCTTGAAAGACCTTGACATCACCATTATGAGCCTTGACGTCATCCAGTTGGGAGTTTAGGCATGAGGACGACTTGGTTGACACATGTGGCAATTTCTGAGGGGTTTTGAGCCCCAACATTTCACTTTGAAGGCCTAGTGTTCAAAGAGGGGGCCCAATGTAACCCTAGGAGGGGCATGACGTCACTCTAAAAAGAAAAAAATAGGGTTTTTATTATCAATTTTATGTAAAATTGGATTTTGATGTAAACTGGCCATGTGGGACTTTTTGACCTAAAATGTAATTAAAGGTCATTTGTATTGTATAAATAAGGGAAAAATCTCTTATATTTTTCATCATCTTTCACTCACACAAGTGTGAGGTCTGAAATTCAACCTCTTTTAAGGTTTATTGGCTAAACTAAGTGGTGCACAACTTTTGGAGGGAGCTTATCTTGGTGTATTTTTGCATTTTCATGGTGGAAAGTCTTTAAGTAGGGTTTGTGACTAGATTATTCTTGGTGAAGTAAGTAGAAATGTGCAATCCTTGTTTATTTTGAATGGTTATGGTGTATTTACTTGTTCAATTATAAGATTATGAAATTGCTAGTGTGAAACCCTAGGAGAAAAAGAACATGTTATTGTCCTTTTCTTAATAACTCTTCACCTACTTGATTTTGATAGAAGACACCTTCCTTGAAGGATATACTAGAGCCCTACCTTAGAAGCACTCTAGTACTATTGATTCATAAAGCTTTCATGCTTTTATTTCAAGCTTGACCTAAAGAAGAAGGAAAATCGCTAGGGCCTAGGGTTACTTACTTCCTAGCAACTTTTTCCTTCTAGGTTTTTGGATGATTGAGGCCTTAGGTGAATAACACCTCAACCATCCTCCCTCTTCCTTTAGTTCACCCATTATCATTTGTTTCCCTCTAAGAATTGTCACTGCAACAATGACTCCATTTACTCTAAAGGCACTAGTTCATACCTTACAAGTGATTGATTGACTAAAACAACTTTCAAACCATCTACTTCAAGATCTTTACTAACCATTTCTAACCTTAGATTGGACTAACTTACTAACTATCTTGCTTCTATTGCAAAATGTTGCTACAACCATCTATGACAGCAACAAAAGCATCTTAAAAGCAAGTTTTAGGGATGATTTTACATTGTCTTCATTGCTTCTGACAAATACTAGTATTTTGCCAAGTTTATGTTATCATTTTTTGGTCATTATTGAAGCTTTATTGAGGCATAATTGTGAAGCTATTGCTATATATACATTGTTGTTATAAATACTTCTGTTGCTTCAACTTTTATATTAGTTTTTTCTTTTACTCAAAGTCTATGGTTTTATGAAGCACTAACATCAATTGGTACTTGCAAATAGTACTTTTCTTGTTGTCTTGTTCTGGGCAAGTACAGTTAAATATTGCTTTGCTTCATCTTATTAAAACCTTTGGGAATTTCTCATCAAAGTGACCTATGAGAGGGGAGGGACTTTCTTGATACTCTTACCTTAGCCTTCTCAAACCCCCTGGTCACCAGGGACATCTCCCCCGGGGTACTACTCCTAAAAAGAAAGAGGTGTATTGTTTAGGTGACAATGATAGGACAACCTCTTGTTACGCCAATTTATTGTTCACTTACCTTTGGCTTTTGGGAAAGTACAAATTGCAAGATAACATATAATAAAGTAAACATGGAGACAAAAGTGAAAGGAAGAACCAAGCCATGAAAACACATGTATGAGACAGAACAATAATCTGATTTTATTTCATCCTAAGATACAAAACTATATTTCTCTTTTACAAACCCCTGCGAAGGTATGGACCAAAGTCAAATTTAGAAGTCTCTGATGGGAACCATACAAAAAGACCCTGACAGTGAAATAAAATTGAAACTAATGATCTAGATCAACTTGCCACAAAATGCCGCCACTTGACTCTGCAAGATATTCTTTATTAGCCATGAAAATTAATTCATAAACCAACAAGAATACACAGACTATCAAAGATAAATCAAACACCTTTAAAACAAGATGCTAAATTGTATGATTCAGTTTTGAATCCTGTTGCCTTCAATAAGACCTTGTTGTCATCAAGAGGATTAGTCTTTCAAGTAAACTCAGAAATGAATGAAAACTGAAGCTATCTCACTAACTAGAGAGCAAACCTTAGAGTTATAGTTCTCTTTCGATTCTACGCTTTGTCTCTTTCTCTCATTGAACCTTTATTATTTCTCAATAAGTTGAGGTAGTTCAACTACTTTCTTTAGTTAATTCAAATCAACTTAACTAATTAGTTTAGGAAGAAATAGTTAATAAAAATATATAAATAAGGGTCTAATTAATAATAACTGAATAGGTGGGACCCCTTGTGGCTCCCATCATTCTCTTTGCCAATCATCAAATATAAAATATAAAATATATCATTTGGATCATATAACAACCTTGTAGCTCCCATGGATATCATTTAAGTCGAATATTTAAATATCAACAAAATTTAAGGCCATATCCCGAGAAAACAATATATCCATCTTATCCACAAAAATATCCAAAATAAAGCTTGTTGTCCCAAATATGCTGAAAATCATTAAACACTGTCTTCATCACTGAATGTCATAATAAAAAAAACATTTAAAATCCATATTTGTTGGTGTGTGAGGCATATTTCCTTGTATCATTGTTGTCTCCTCTCGACTTTTCTGGAGTAGCCCTTGGTTGGTTAGGCCCTTGGGGCTGTATTTTGCTGATCACATGGGAGAAGCCATATTTTAGGTGGAGATGTGAAGAAACATATTTAGAAGACCCCGTGGATGGACTGGAGGTGGAGGCCGTTGCTTTTCCTTTGTCTTGCCCAGGTTGTGGGATATCCGTTTTTTATCTTTTGCTGGTGTGCAAGGACTATACTAGCGAAACAACATGAGAAATTTGAGCATTGAGATTAACTTGTGGTGGTAAAGGAAATGACATAGTGGGCCAACCACGATGGTGAGAGACAGACTAGTGGACAATTTCTTTCCAACTGTAATTAGTGGGGACTTCGGGTTGCATTGACACAAGTAGAGGAATAGGAATGTCGGGAAAATTTTGAGGAGGTTGAAATGGGGGTCTGTTAGGTCAGGGATGCAATTTACCATGGCCAACCAAGTTGAAAAATCCATCTTGAAACAACTGGTTCAACTCTTGCGGATCAACATCAAAGTGAATAGAAAATTGAGGCCTCCTATGGCCTCGCTATCAGTTACCTCTACCTCTGCCTCTATTATTCTGACTATTACTGCCCCCATTGAAAAAAACTCATCCTGTAGCAATATTTAATCAGTCATGAAAAGTTATTAATAACCCATACATGAAACTCCACTTAAATACATCAAGAGTTGGCTCTATAATTTACTACATGACGCATGCAATCCATCCATAAAAAAGCCATTTATTAATTGTCATACGAACATGGAATTGATAGGGTCATTGGGAGTATGGAGGGCTTGTATTTAGCGTAAAGTGATATCATGGAAGGGGAAATATTTACGAATACTGTTCAAGCATACAACAAAACAATCAAATTGTGTATACAACCATCTCCCAGAATACCAATCATCAATTAACTTCTACATCATCTCTTTTATTTCCACACAGACTTTTTCTTAAAAATGAATAACAATAGAACATGGAGTGAAAAAAATTTAATTGGGATAATGAGGGGAGTGTATTTTGCATAAAATTTTATAATGGAAGGGACTCCCATGGACACTGTTCTAATATATCAACAATGCCATCTTCAACGTCAATTAAAATTCCAAACCCTTTATTGTTTCAAAATTGCAATTCAACACTCTGTTTCCAAAAATCCAGAACTTGGGTTGCACTTCAAGGCTTCTCATTTGAATTTAGAAATTGCATTGCACAATAATCATTTCATGATTTATTGCCCAATAAACATTCGACAGTAATAACACGGCTTATGCACAACAAAGTTGAGGAGACACAACACCCAATAATCACAATAATCACAACCAACAGTCGAGGAATGGACAGACTGTGGTCCACGATATAATCACCAGTACATTTTAAATCACTATAGGATTCCATGAAGTGGCCATAAAAGGGATCCATGTGTATAACACGATTTAAAATTGAAACTTCAAATAACAATGCTTCCAAAATTCCCTTTCATCGTGGTTTGCAAAACTCATTCAACGCATATATAATTCATCCACATAGGTATTCCTTTCATATAAAATCGAACACACAGTAGGTCGTATCCCTTAAACAATGGTTTGGCAATGTTGTCATCACCCCAATTATATCCACATGAGAGACTATTACAAAAATAAGTGGGCTTAGCATTCTTTCTAACTTCACACAGTGAATAATCAACAAGACCCGTGACTAAAAATGAGCACGTATAATGCCTTTATTGAATTTTGGGTTGGCCACCTCCACACTATTTTCCAAATACATGGTTTGATATAAAATTATCAACAATGATGCGATAAAGGGAGACGAGCTAAACAAGATTGAGGGTTTAGCCAAAAGGAGCACAAAAATATGAACACCACCACATAATTCCACATTTATATTTATAGAGTTGATACAAGGGCGCGAGCACGATAGCCACGAGAGCCACACAATTTAAATGATAGGCAGAGTTTCCAAATAACCCACAGGCCGCAAGCAGTGTTAACGTTTATATCGGACAAAGAGGAATCACCAAAATAAAATGAGAGGCAAGTTAGGCCTGAGAACTTTTCAAACAATATCCATTTCCATAGTTAAAGCACGAACAATTTCATATAGTAAGAAAAACCCACATTTTCAATGAGAATAGTTTGAATACAAATGCCATAGAGACCAAACTTCACTAATAATTCATACATAGTCAAATAATTCCTCATATCATAACTTTGGAAATGCACAAACAACGAGCAAACTTAAGAGCCAACTGTTGACTTAATCAAAGAGAAGAGCGAAATATTCATGGATGGAGTAGCAAGAAACCCCATACCCGTGTAACAGTTGCCAAGGAGAGTCAACCAAACCTATATACCTCTTCCACGACCGAACAAAGTGGAGTAACAACAACCAACAAGAGAAAATGCAAAATGGCTAGGGTGGTGGGCTCGAGGTAGGTTAGAGCAACATGCATTTACTGCATTTCGTATCTACACTTACACATTCATCAATAGCCTTAATTAATAAGCTAACCATACAACACACAACGCACTAAGAATTAATTGCATGTTTGATACACCACCATTTTCCTAAGTTTCAAACTTAACAAATACGCCAACCTTTGTCAAGATCTCGAATGTGACATATATCCAAAACTTGCTAGGGATACCATGTTTCAACCTTTAAACTTCCAATTCTTAACAAATGCGTGCAATCCTTGTAGCATGGAATCAAGGTAATCACCACACCATATATCACATACAACTTGAAGCATGGAGTTTAGATCTTTTATCAATCTAGATGCAACATAATAACACTTGTGAGGGTTATATAAAGACACCATCATTTTTCTTTTGATCACATCACCCATAACATCATTTGATCAATTATTTTGACAGTGACTCGAAAGAAAATAAACTGTAGAACTCATCTCGAAATCAAGTCATAAGCACATAAAACATAAGTGTCGTCTCTTCGTCACAGTCACACAAGTCACACAAGGGGTCCCACCTATTAGTATATTATTAAATATAATTAAATAGTAAGGCGTTGCAACCATTTGCAAGAAGGTACCCTATGTTGCGCTTTTGGGCGTCAACACACCCAACCATAGACAATGTTGTTCCAAATCTCAACAATAGGTCACTCCTAAGCTAGGGCTATGAATCCACAAAGATGGGTCCTAGGTCGACTCTAAACACACAAGAGTTAGCTATCAAGCTCTTCGGTTTTCCCCACCACACATTAATCCTAATTTTCCATCTCTCTTCCCCTTCATCTTACACAACCCAAAGAAATGAACCCCTTTCTCTATAATGCGGTCCCTCAGACAATTCCGAATATTTTCCAAGGCTCCAATGCTACTAGTTAGGAATCTCAATTTTAGAAAACTCCAAGGATTATCAACTATGGATATTGCATAAGTGTTGAAGAAATACTGTGTAATAACCTTGTTTCCTTAGTTTGTAATTATAATTATATTATTTATAAAAGACTATTAACAGATCTGTCATGCGTAGACTTTAGAAAGTGATGAAACTTTTCTAAAGAAGGTAATGTAATTAATTTTTTAACTAAATAAAATAGAAATTTCTGAATAATTTATGAAGGTGTTGCTTGTATAGATATGATGCCATAAGAGGGAATGGTAAGGGGAACCATCACTGGTTGAGATGACCCCTGCTAGGTAGTACTCTACTAAATTAGTAATGCCCATACCTAGAACTCTCCTCTGTCCTAAAAGAATTTAATCACCAGTCAAGATGGTAGTTGGGGAGCCCTCCTCAAGAATCAATGAGAGGATGGGTAGAGTACCCATTTTGGAAATTTCATGATCTGACCCATGAAACGTTGTTGGGGAAGGAAAGAAAAGAGGAAAAAATTGTGGATATAGAAGGAGGACAGGAAGGGGGGATGTACACATTTGGGTTTGGAGACCAACTCTGAGAAATAGGAACATGTGAGCGTTCTCTAGTTCGAATCAGAAAAGAGAATAATTCCCTCCCTCGGCATCATACTCTAGCTAGGGGGTGGCCAACTATAGAGACAACTAGTGTAGTTGTGCCTAAGGTTGGGTGGAAAGTGGCACACCCATCAGCAGTTGTGAGCATCTTCTAATTTTAGATAAGTAAATGTATATTGTGTGTATTGAACAAAATGAATGAATGATAATGTAATTGTATTCATGAGTATGGCTACTTGCTAATGAACTCAATAGTTGCAATGCTTGCCTTGGTGATATGAATGTGTATGAATTCATCTCATGTATCAATAGTGAAGAATGAATAGTTAAAGTCTTCACATAACATCTTAAGATGAAAATGTTTGATTCTTTGTTATGAATGTTATTCCCTATATCGCTAAAGTCATAAATCAGAATGTGGAAGTGTTTGGTCCAATAGTTAGGCATCAGGCCTTATGACCTTCATGGAAAGTTATAACCTGTAACAAGCTCTTACATTGGGTAGCTGTGGAAAGGTATTTTGATAACGCCTTCATTCATTGATTGTCTCTATTTTTCTTTAAGAAATTGTTATACGTGACTAATCGAGCCCTCGAATCTAAACCTAGGGCAAGCGAGGTATTTGCAACCTAATGTGGGAGCATATATACACATTGTTGGCACCCAAAGTTTTGGGTCCATTTTTGCGCGCACGCACAAACGAAATTTGTGCATGCTCATCCAGAAGTTTTGCAAGTGCCTAAGGAGATGTGCAAAAGAATGCCATAGTGTGTGCCTCGGACCAGGTTTTATTAAGAAGCATGCCAAGTCTAAAGACAGTCAAGGGTGCGTTGGTCCGAGTTTTGTCAGTTGCGTTAGGAACCAAGAATATTCTCGACGGAAGCAAGAAAGGAATCATCAGGATATCTCCTAGAATGATTGTTGTCAGTGGCAGATGAAGACACGGGGTGGATAGAAGATGAGATGGTTAGGAAGTTAGGTTTTCCTTTGATGCAAATAACCTACATGGAGCCCTGGAGAGTACTAGAAGCATGTGAGGCCATTAGATCAGATAAATGAGTGGAGCAAAACAGTGAAGGACAACTCTCCCCAACATAAAAAGATACAAAAGAGAGCTCTCAACTCAGAAAATAGGTTGGGTAATTTTCAAATGCATTAGTCCCAGAGCTCTGAGTTAGCCTATTGTAATCTTGTGTTGTATGGAGAAGTCTCACGTGTCTTCTATTGTCTGAATCTTAAATATTAGTGCAAGGTGCATATTTTTGTATTCCCATTGTTTATATAGTGATGAGATGAAGTCTTATGGCTATTTATCTCAATCACTCAGCTCAATATATATCTCTAATATGATGGAATACATCTAGTAATAAAGATATGGCAGTTTTGTTTTATCCTATGTTTGTTATGAATGAGGAGCACCTGTGTGTGTATAGTTTTAATTCTTAGTCCTGATTAGAATATTAAACATGAGTTACATGTATGACATTTACAATATTGTTTGGTATGTTTGATCCTCCATCCCTGACACACAACCTTATGGTCTCTATGATCCTCTCTGCATCTCAGGTGAGACCTTTCTAGGCCTTGGTCAAGGATTGATATGTCGGTGCTTATGGGTTTTTGTTGGAAACACTTTGGATGAACCTTGGGTGTCAAACTCCCTAGTGTTAAGAAGCGCACAAGAATGTACTAAAACAACGACATTGCATAGCACCAACACACATGTATATGTGTATATCATTAAACTTTATGCATTAATGGTGAATACCAAAGGATTTGAGTCCTCGCAGAATGTCTAAAGACGAATTTAAGTCTGCCTTTTATTGTGTGAGTCATGAGACTCAACAACCATCGATTTCTGAGCTGGATTAAATCTTAGCCATCTAAGGATGGGCTCAATAACCATCAAATTCTCTTTTTCAGTTGGGAAGAATTTGTGACTATTGGATTGGTGGATGATTAGATGCCAACCATTGATCTCAGTGGGTTATTGGGGAACTGACGAGGGATAACAGAGTGTTGGAGTAACAGACCTCGAAGCCCAGGGAGACCTCCATGAAAAACAATAGGGATCACCCAATGAGACAACACTCGGTGGAACAGGCTTCCGACTCATGGTTCCAATCCTTTCATTTTTCAAATAGGCCTAAGAAACTTTAGAAAATGAGCCTCCCAACCAAAGTTATTCGATATAAAGAAAATAAAATCCCCACCGTTGATCCTATTAGGTTGATATTGGGTATACTGAGATGTCAAGCCCCCAAAACAACCAAGATTTCCTCACCTCGAGAGCCTCGACGCCCGAGGGGGGGGAAGAAACTTACCGCGAGATGACTGGCCCACATGGCGTGTGGTAATGGGTCCACATGTTCTGACGAGGTGGGTTCTATGTTTCAAGCAAATATTGAGCTACGTGTCATGACTATTCAACATTTGAGGGGGTGGTTTGTGACGTGACAGGTATGCCATGTATCACGCCATGTGGTGGGTGACGAGGATTTTATCTTGGCAGCCAATGTAGCGTAATAGTCGATGTGTGTCAACGAGTGATATCTCAATGAGAGAGTGGGTCTCGTTGGGTGTGGAGGCCTTGGTTTAGCACTCTTAACCTCTGCCGCTAGATCATGGTGCCAAGTGATCTGGGTTGTTGATCTTGTAGAAGCTTAGGAGGGGATTTATGCCTTGAGGTACCGAGGTACCAGACCCAAAAAGAATACCAAGTTTGTAAATCTTGGGGTGTAGAAATTTCAATACAAATTAAGTATTTCTGTGATTCTCCTGATCTAACAATTATATGCCACTGTTAAATACATAATCGCTTCTACTATTATTCTTGCAGAAAATTAAACCACGATCACAACCACAATCACAAAGTGAAATATCAATAACACATAACACAGAAGTTTTAATGGGAAAACATAAAGCTAAAAACCCCACTATCATATATTATGTATATCACGAATCATGAAACAATCTCATACAAAACTCTAATCCAAGAGCTCTCAGTACAATACAATCGTCTCACACTGTCATACACAAATCAACAAATACATGTGTCAATTCTCCGTGTCCAGACAACCTGCTTCCTCTGCACAAATCCTTGCAATTAGAATTCTCACAACTCAAATTCTAATTGCCTAGTTTGCACACGCTCATAAGCATATCCACTGCATGTGTGATCAAATCACAACTGATAGCCAAATTGTCCCTTTCACCTGTTATCTCAACTGGGTCTTCACTAGATCTGACATGCATGTAGTTAACCGTGGTGAATCTTTAGTTGCATGTGAGTTCACTGATTTACTAAACTCTCACTAGTGCATGTTTAGTTACAACTAGTACAACTGATCTTAACTCACTTAACTACACTTATAATTATGTTACAAATCCAACTCACTTAGTTATGAATGAAATAATAGATTAATATTTACTGTCTAATTTATTTAAGGGAAAAGTAAATTAGACACATGTTTCTTGTTGAGTTTTCAACACTCCCTCTCAACAAGAGATTATCTTTCACCCCAATCCTGTCTCTATGATATTCGAATTTGCTCCTGGTGAGCACCTTCATTGGAATGTCTGTATCCTGATCTCCTGTAGGAATGTACTGAAGCAACACGATCTTCCGCTGCACATAATCTCTGAGATGATGATACCGGATATCTATATGCTTAGATCTGTCATGAAACATAGGATTAATCGAGAGTTTAATGCAACTTTGATTATCACAATAAATTACTGTCAGATCTAAATGAGAACCAAACAAACCAACCAAGATCTTTCTCATCTAGATAGCCTCACATGCAGCTTGACTCGCTGCCATGTATTCCGCTTCTGCTAAACTAAGTGCCCCAAATATTTGTTTCTTGTTGTACCAAGAAACAACTGTAGATCCAGTAGTAAAGATCCCCCCTGATGTGCTCTTTCTGTTTGTTGGGCTGCCTGCCCAATCTGCATCTATGAAGCCATGCAACTTCACCTCATCCATCTGTCTGTACCATAATCCATACTCAGATGTTCCCTTCAGATATCTCAGGACATGCTTACCCGCCTTCCAAAAGAGTTTGGTAAGCTTAACCATTGCTAGACTTAGCTGGTTATCTGCATAACAAATGTCTGGTCTCATGTTCACTAAATACATTAGCGAACCTACTAACTGTTGATAGACAGTAGCATCCACTACCTCTCCAGAAGTAGCATCCTCTTTCCTCCAGTTTCCTGGAAGAGGAGTATCCATGGGTTTTCATCCCTCCATGTCAAACTTACCCAGTATCTCCCTTGCATACTTTCCTTGAGACACAAAAATTTCACCATCTCGCTGCCATATTTCCAAACCAAGGAAATAATGAAGAAGGCCCAAATCCTTCATCTCGAACTCCTTTGCAAGGTCCTCCTTGCATGAGTGTATCAGCTGCTCATCACTATTCAGTATTAAATCATCAACATACAACACAATGATTAAAAGCGTACCCTCCACCACAATTTGGTATAGGTTTGCATCCGCTTCACTTTTGGTGAATCCCAATCCAGTGAAATAGTTGTCTATCCGAGTGTACCAAGCACAGGGTGCTTGCTTCAGCCCATACAGTGCTCTCTTGAGTCTGCACACATGCGAATCTTTGTCAAAGGTCTCAAAACCTTCTGGTTGTTCAATGTACACTTCTTCCTCAATGATCCCATTGAGGAACACAGTTTTTACATCCATCTGACGAATGTGCCAACCCATCTGTGCTGAGAGTGCAAGGATGGTTCTTATGGAAGAGTACCTTGCGACAAGTGCAAAGGTCTCATCATAATCTATCCCCTCGATTTGTGAGAAGCCTCTGGCCACAAACCTGGCCTTGTATTTCTCAACACTCCCATCAACAGCTTTCTTTACCTTGTAGATCCATCTCGAACCTACCAATGATTTATCAATCGGTCTTGGGACAATTTCCCATGCACTGTTTTTGACAATGGAGTCATACTCCTCTACCATAACATCAACCCAAGTGGGGTCCTGCACTGCTTCCTGAAAGGAAGATGGTTTAGTCATAATACATTTGCTCATGAGAGCCATGTATCCAACAAATCGATTAGGAGACTGTCTCTGTCTGCGCTGTGAAGTAGGGGATCCTACATTCTGTGTAGCATCTAGTCTCAATCTGTCAGCTTTTGTGGTGCGCTTTCTACCATTTCTGATGGATGGCTCTACTTGAGTGTTTTCCTCCACTCCATGAACCTCTTCATGTGGTTGATCCACATCTTTCGGAACAAACAATTCTTCTTCTGCATGCAAGTCTAGCTCCCTCTCAAGCGACAACCGCATGGCTTTCTCCTCATCGAATTTTATATCTCGTCGCATAACAGTCATCTTACTGTTCGGAAAATACACACAATAATTATGGGGTGTTTCTGTGTAACCCACAAATATCCCAACTTCAGCAGTCGGTTCTAGCTTCTTCCTGGCATCCTTGGTCACATGCACATAAACAGATGAGCCAAAAATTTTAAAATGAGAAACATCAGGTTTCTTACCAGTAAAAGATTCTTCAGGTGTACTCATGCCAAGTACTCTATGAGGACAACGATTCTGCACATAAACCACAGTATTGCATGCTTCTGCCCACAAATGCATTGGTAATCCCTGATCATGCAACATTGCTCGTGCTGCACCCACAATTGTTCTGTTCTTTCTCTCCGCAACCCCATTTTGCTGTGGGTTATGAGGCGCTATGAGTTCTCTTCGAATTCCTTCTTTGCTGCAGAAGTCTTTGACTTCGTTAGAGATGTATTCTCCAACATTATCGCTCCTTAGAGCCTTCACTTGCTTCCCTGACTCTTTCTCCACCAATGCTTTAAACTCACAGAACTTTGAGAATGCTTGATCCTTCTTCTACATGAAGAATATCCAACTTTATGAGAAAAGTCATCAACAAAAATAACATAATACCTATGTTTTGTTGTTGAAGCAACTGAGAATGGTCCACACACGTCTGTGTGAATTCTCTCTAGGATCACCGAAGCACGGTTCTCCTTTTCATGAAAGGTGGATTTTACATACTTCCCCAGGGTGCATCCCTCGCACTGATCTAACTGAGAAAGTGTTCCCCTTGGAAGTCTAGTAAATATTTGTTGCATGATCTTCAAGGCTCCATGATGAAGATGGCCCAATCGTCTGTGCCATAATTCACCCTCATCCCGACTCACCACTTTTTCTGCCTTGCCTATCATGGAACTACAACCATCTATCTCCAGCATGTAGAGATTCTTAACTCGAATCCCTATCTTCTTGACTTGACCCGTTGCTTTATGTCGCAGGTAGGCTTTTCCACTGCTAAAAACAACATCATATCCTCTGTCCTCGAACATTGGGACTGAGACCAAGTTTTTCTTCAGACCTGGAACATGCATAACATTTTTCAATTGAAATGGTTTATCTGACTCCCTCTGAAAGGTAATGGTACCAATACCAGTTGCACTATATCGTCCATCGTCACCCATATCTATATGCATTCTGAGATCTTTCTCCTCCAAGTCAATGAAAGACTCTTTATCTCCCGTCATGTGGAAGGAAGCGCCACTATCCAAATACCACACCAATCCCGATGCACTTGAAGCCATTCATGCGATCAAAGCGAAGTCAAGTTCAAATTGTGAGACAAGAGCCTCACCAATTGTAGCTCCAACAACCGTCTTTTTCTTCCTCTTCTGCAGACAGTTAGTAGCGAGATGCCCATGTTCGTGACAGTGAAAACACTTCACTTTGGAAAAATCCAGCTTCTTGACTTTAGACTCGGATTTTGGATGGAATTTCTTCCCTTTCCCTTTCCTTGCCTTGGCAGTCAAAGCACAATCCTCTTCATCATCACACTTTGATGAAGATCCATCTCTGGTGTTCTGCCTGATCTCCTCTTGCACTAGATCCGACCATAGTCATTCCCAATCCGACAATTTTTCCCTTCCATTTACAGAGTCTTGATAACTATGCCAACTCTTGGAAAGTCCTAGGAGCGCCAAGCTCACCAAATCATCAGCAGCGACTGTTATTCCCACAGTTCCAAGCTCATCCCGACATTGGGCAAACTTCGTGAGATATTTTGGAATGGTGTCGCCCTTCTCCATCTTGATCTTCTTGAGTTTATCTTTGAGCACCAATTTCCTATGGTCGCTACTGTTTTGGAACAGATCCGTCAAAACCTTCCACATTGCATGTGGTGTGGTTTTCCCATGGAGACTTGAGACAATGTGGTCTCATACTCCGTCCAACAGTATCCTCCTCGCCTTTGCCACTTTCGTTTGCCATGCATCAAGATTTGCAGTGTCTGTCGCATCCGCCTTAGGAACATCTTTGTCAATGTAATCCTTCAAGCCATTGTCTTCCAGTACTGCCTCCATCCTGTCCTTCCAGGAAATGTAGTTAGAGCTACCTTCGAGTGCATACTCCAACCTCAAGCCATTGAACGACATTTCGATATTGAATCAACTATCACACCAAGAAAATCTTGCAAATTCGAATGCTATCCAACCACAAACTCAACTGCTGCAATCCCTCTTTCCCTGGGAGGTTCGCACCCCACCTGTGAGTACCCTGAGGGAAGTTCGCACCCTGCCTGTGTATAGCCTACGAACTTGACTGGGAGGTTCACACTGTAATACACTATAGGGTGAGGGAAGTTCACACCTCTCCCTTGATCAGCCTGTGAGAATGCTCAGGGAAGTTCGCACCTCTCCTTTGACTAGGGTGCAAGAATTTCTGAACTCACTTTCGCACCCTGCTAGAGACGGGACCTGTGAAAATAAAATTATGTTCGCACCTCACTTCCTTAGCTCCGTGGCTCTGATACCATGTAGAAATTTCAATACAAATTAAGTATTCCTGTGATTCTCCTGATCTAACAATTATATGCCACTGTTAAATACAAAATCGCTTCTACTATTATTCTTGTGAAAAATTAAACCATGATCACAGCCACAATCACAAAGTGAAATATCAATAACACATAACACAGAAGTTTTATCGGGAAATCATAAAGCTAAAAACCCCACTATCATATATTATGTATATCATGAATCATGAAACAATCTCATACAAAACTCTAATCCAAGAGCTCTCAGTACAATACAATCGTCTCACACTGTCATACACAAATCAACAAATACATGTGCCAATTCTCCGTGTCCAGACAACCTGCCTCCTCTGCACAAATCCTTGCAATTAGAATTCTCACAACTCAAATTCTAATTGCCTAGTTTGCACATGCTCATAAGCATATCCACTGCATGTGTGATCAAATCACAACTGATAGCCAAACTGTCCCTTTCACCTATTATCTCAACTGGGTCTCCACTGGATCT
>JZKD02S1625064.1:66031-110182 GCA_000966675.3 Picea glauca
TGTTACAAATCCAACTCACTCAGTTATGAATGAAATAATAGATTAATATTTATTGTCTAATTTATTTAAGGGAAAAGTAAATTAGACACATGTTTCTTGTTGACTTTTCAACATGGGGAAGGTGTTGATATGTCAATGGGTCGGTGGAAGAGTTCCAGCGTAAATAGGGTTTCGAGTACCAGAGATTGGAAGGTCGGGGGTGTGGATAGATGGCACAAATGATCGCATGGCTAGTACCCTAGTAAGGGAAGGATTAGATGATGTCACCTAACCCATGTGCAGTGAACATGTGTCAACACCTGATTGGATGATCACTAGTACCCGATGATGATTTGCACGCCACATCAATACACATGGAGGTCCACGTGTTGAGTAATTGACTATGCCACATGTCATGTTGATTTGGATTTTTGACGGGTAGATTCATGAGGTGATGTAAGTGCCACATGTCACCCCACACGTCAAGTGGCGGTAGGGCCATGTATCCTTCCAAGTGTCCAAATGTGATAGTTCCACGTGTCAAGGGTGTCAGCTCAACCCAATAGCCATGTGTCATGTCATTACTACCCCAACGTGGATGCCATAGTGTTAAAGGAATGGTCATTTTCATCCTCTAATTCACAAAGGATTTTAGTGTGGGCCCGTTGGGCGATTATCAATGATTTTGGTGTAAAAATATTTGTAATCGTTGGGTCAGAGGATCAATGGATCTCCATGGTTGATCTAGGATATGAGCTTAGGAGGGAGTCGACATCAGGCACCGGAGTACCATACCCCCAAGGGTTGGTTACGTATGGATCCTGCTATGAGAGAGACCTGGTATCCTGGTGGGTCGATGCCTAGAGTATCGGGTATCGAAGGTTCGACAGTAAATGTGAATTGATAAGTGGAGCTTGGTGGATCAATATTATGATGGGTCTCTATTCCCGGTGGGTTGGGGCCCTCGTGATGTTGGGTTTTCGTAGGACTATTAAACTATTTGGTTAGGTGTTGGTGGGTCGATAGGTTGGTTCCTTGAGAGGCCGAAACCCAGAGTATTGGGTTTCGATAAAGCTTTGCAATGAAGTGTTGTGCGTGGGAAGGGTCAGGGGGCCGATATGCTGGTGGCTAGGTGGCAGGTGCCACACTAGTAGCCACGTCCACATAGAAGGTGACATGGGTGACGTGGAACCATGTGGGTGCCACGTGGCGTTGAGGTGGAATTTGACCAAGAAGGTTTAAACTTTGGAAGGCCATAACTTTTGATCCAGAGCTCGGTTTTGAGCATGGTGACAGTCATTGTAAAGCTCTTAATGAGCAGAAGACGACAATGCCCTTGAAAAGAGGTGTTGAGATGTTTGAGTAGAAGTGAAATCTTAATGCCCCATCCCTTAAAAAGATACTTGGGGGGTTGGGTGTCTTACAGATAGGTGGATTCTCCCTCATTCCATGAGACAGATGATGAACTCAATGTTGAAGGCTTTGATGACTTATTCTGCATTGAAAGATCTAAATGGAATACGAGTTTTTTTTACTTTGATGGAGATCCAATTTTTGACACTGAAAATGAGGGTGAATATTTGTTTAATGAACTTGGGCATGATATAAAATTGAACTTAGAATATCTGGATGAAAAACTCGCTAGTCCAAGTCTTGAGGAACATGAAGTGATATCTTCCCCTCTGCATAAAAAAGGTTAAATAAGAGTATTCATTACTATGTGTCTTAAAGAGCTTATCATTGATCTATGAGTGTCTTCAACCTCCTTGCTTAGTTTTGACTTGTTTATCTTCCTTACCTTTGACCCATCAAAGACCTCATCCTTCTTACCATGCTTTAATCTAGGACTGCTCTCCCTCCTTATCTTTGATCAAGGGAAATGTGGAAAGTCCATATTTTCCTTATCATTCTAAGCCATAGCTGCTACATAAACCTCTCTTCCTCAATGATTTGACAAGTGAAGTAAACAAGTTGACACACTTTTATTCTTACATTATCCCTATTAACCTTCATATGGAGGGAGTTTGTCAAAGCGTGAGTCAACCTTGGTATAGTTTGGGCCTTGTCCTTCATAAATATGACCTTGCCTAGGTTCCAGACTTGAGAATGACCAAGATCCTACATGATACCCACATGATTCTTGACATATCCTTGTTTTGGTTGATAAACAAACACAAGGGAAGGTTTCCATCTATTAATAAGTTCCTTGAGTGATTGCATTGGATTTTTTGTTTCACCTAGCAGTTGCTTCTCTTAGTTAGTCAGTAGGGTAGGCATGAATAATCTCTTTGAGCAGTATTTTAGAATGCATTTTTCTTTCCATGAATGTTTTCCTTTCATTTGTGTGTGTGTGTGTGTGTTTTTTGTATGTAGGGGAATCGGTAACGACGACGGTATTTGGTTGCCGCGTGACATGGGGTCGAATCCCTGTCGGATGCCTTATAACCCCTAGGGAGAACCACACCGCTCGCAAGCCTAGCCTCCAGATAAGACGAGGTTTGAACTCGTGACCTGCTTAACAACACAAATGCCTTAACAGTACGTCCATTGGCCACTAGACCGCACCTCTGCGAGCCTTTCATTTGTATGTTTACTTTCATGCACTACTTGAGTTTCCTAATGCATTTTCTTTCCTTTAGAACCATTTCTTGCATATGTCTTTCCCTCTTTACTTTTAGACTTGGTGATTATTATTATTATTATTATATATATATTTATTCTGCAAAGTAGTTTTTATTATTATTAATGGGGGTGGTAGATTCACCCCTAAATTTTACATCATTTTTCGAGTTCCAGGGTGTGTAGGTCACAAGTCTACGTAGATTCTGGAGTTCTCATACACTCTCGCATAGAATGCATGTCTCGAGTACAAGCCAACTTTTACCCCCTCAGAGGTGACAACTTTTTGGATACCCTAGAATGGGTTCCATGTTGTTGCTTGCATGAGGTGTCATGCTCATCTTCGCTAGATCCAAACAGAGTTCCTCTTGATCTGCACTGGATACATGTTCATTCTAGCTCAATGTTGGTGTAGCTCATTTTTATCCCCGCTTCTCAGATGACATATGCATTGTGGTATGGTATGGTATGGTTCCAATTTGCTTCATTTGACATTCCATGTATCAATATCTATCTAAACACAATGTTATAACTTCTTAGCTAGTCATAAAGTGGTAAACACCTAACGATTTTCCATTAGCATTTCATAACATTACATGGTTTTATTACTTACCTCGTAGTACCTTGGGGGACATGTTTTCTGTTAGAAGTGTGCCATTTCTTGGGTTAACTTGTACCAATGGGTGTCTAGGCTAGATAATGTTATCCCTATCCCAACTTCGCTAACCACCTTCCACCTCCTCAATATCATTCATCCCATCCACATACAAAATTGCATCCTAATCATGTATGATTTCTCAAAGGTCAAAAGAAAAGGTAAAAATTAAAGCCTGAATCAATAAATCCATTAAGGCTAAGAGGAGAAGAGCTAAAGTTAAAATCCAAATATAAATCTTGAGCAATGCCCCTTTCTATGAGGCTAATGCCCCTAGTCCTTGGTTTGTCTATGAATATCTAAATAGAAGGTACATGTTCGATAGAATGAGAATTTAAAGAAAAAGGATTAAAGGGGTAATATGAAACAATGTCGATGATGGTAACTCAATGCTAAGCTCCCTCTAGAAGGCTATTATAAGAAAAAATCCTAGCCAAATGGAGCTAGATGAATAAATAAATGAATAATAATATGTGTGCATGTCTAAGACTTTGAGGGTCATCACATGAACTCATTCCCAAATCCATTTCATCATTATTACTCATTATTTCCTATCTTTCACCTAGGTACTTAGGAAATATGGGTTGTCCTAGGATTTGATGCATGTATAAGGATCAATATTGTTCCCCTTGGTAAGACTTAGGTAAGTATTAAAACTAACCCCCTTTTTTATGTTATGCTAAAGGATGTCACCAGGTGCTGCTAGTTAATGGCTTGCTAAGAGGCTAGATCCATCACTTCAAGTGGGTATTTTGCATTGGGATATGTGTACATTGTTATCACAAGATTTGTACTTGTGCTAAAAGCCACCACAAGTCCCCAAATATTGCATAACAATGGAAGATCCTACCACTATCACCTTAGTAGGAATTTCCCTTGTTTTAGTGATGGAAGAGATCCACCACACGTGAGGCTTCCCTGGTGACCTCAAAGGACCAAAGTAGCAAGTATAGTAGCAGAGACTAATGTCCCCTTCCTTGATCACCTAAATATTGGTCTAGTTTAAGGTAGTAGAAGAGGTACAAAGATGTTTGAGTACCTACCCCGAACAAGAAAAATTTGCAACATATATATATAACCACTTCCAAGCTAAAGTATGCAATTAAGACTTATTAAGACACTAGAAAACAATAATTGCTAATGGTTGTTGCAAATTTGCAGCAGTGCACCAGTCTTATAACAACAATATAAATTTGTAACAACAAAAATAATGAGAACTCAAAATTTCAACAATTGACCATGAAAATTAAGCATGCATCACATAGAACATTATCCAATTGTTTGAGAGAAATTATGATTAAGTTAGGCAACCTTCCAAAGAACATATGAAACACTTAAAAGTGTTATCAGGTAGATGTAGCAAAGTTTTGTAACAACACCACATTTATTAGCAAGTTTGCTTAAGTTAAGGTTAGTAAAGCTAGTAGAGAGCTTAAGAGAGTTGAAAGAGAGAGTTTAGAGAACACTTTCACCACAAGAATTCTTAGAGAATAGTCCCTTAGGGCTATGGAGTCTTTACAACAACAAGTGCAACAAAGCTTGAAGGTTGAACTAGTAGAAACTGAGAGGTACGACTTAAATTCTAAGGTGCTATCACATTAGGGCCTTAGGGTTTAAACCTTGAAGAGAAGGATTTCTAGAGTGCAAGCACGTTTGGGCTTTAGCAACTATTTATCCCTTCTTAATGCTTCAACTAGATCAAAGATCAAATGTCTAGGACTAAAATCCTGAAGTGATAACACTTTAGGGCTTTAGGATACTAGCTCCAATGAGAATACTTCACCAATTCTAGACAAAATTATCCTTGTGAGAGGAGGAATCACTTATTCTCCTCTATTAGGGTTTCACCAAGCAAGACGTCTAGCATAAAATAACAAAATTCACCATGGAACATAATAGCATAAAGGTAAATTGCATAAAATTCACTTACTTTAGCCAAGATATCATGAGACAAAACCCGAATTGCAAAAAACTTACTCCAAAATCATCAAACTATTCACAAGTGATCCTCTCCAATAATGGTACACTAGATAGAAGAAGACTAATATCCCTTTAGGGAAAAAAATTAAAAAGTTACTCTCACAAAGGTGAGAAGTGATGATCCAAATTGAAATGTGAGGGTGGCCTTTTTATATGAGGCCACCCTAATACAATTTGTCAACATAATTTGTCAACAACATAAAGTAAGTGGGGCTAACCCCTTAATTTTCCTCTACATAATTTGAAAAATGAAATATACAACAAATAAAACCCTAAAAGGGTGACATAATTCTCAATGTGCTGACGTCAAGACTCAAGGTGTGAAATGTTAGGCCTCCAAAGACCATGTGGCATGCTCCAATGTGCAAGGGTGTGTCTCCTCACCCCAAACCATGCCAAATCATCTCCGGAACCACACAATCCATCAAACCCTAGTCCCAAAAGGTGATGTCAAAGCTAGAGGATGATGTCACAAGTCTCCAGAGGGCATATCCAAGTGCAAGAGGAGTGAAATATCATACCCAAGTGCTGTTGAGGTGCCTCCAAACGAAACATCCTCCATCCTTTGTGCACAAAAAGGTATGAGGTTCTCTTCCCAACTTGTGGGATTCCAACCTATATGAGTGGAAAAATGACTAGAACTACTCAAACCAAGCCCATCCGTCCATCGATGAAGGTTTGGAGGATGTGAGAGCCATTGTCTAGGTGTGGTGAGCCATTGGATGACCCACTGCTCTCTATCGCATGTGCTTAAGTCCTGTAATAAAGGAAAAATATCCAGTGTACAAGCCTAGGATGTCCCTCAAGAACCATGCTAGGGAATCCAAAAGAAGCCAAAATATAAGACAAGGTTAGCCAAAGTTCATAAGAAACGTTATTCCTTAAAACATGCAAAGTAATTTGCTACAATTTAAGACATAAGCCATGTAAAATGATTCATCTTAGTATCCCCTTCACACTGGCCAAAACCCCATGTGAGTTACCAAGTTTAAGTACGGGAGGTTCTTCATCCAACCCTATTAGGTGTGCCACCTAGACATGAATAAAATAACCCAGGTAGAGGGATAGGTCTTGAGAGTGACAAGGGAAAGTAAAAACCCACCAAGAGTAAGTGCGAAAGTGATATGGTTGAGGGCATACTTCATCGTTTATGGTGTCATAAATATATCTATATGAGTGCCTTTTTGGAGGGAGCGAATTTTTGGATTGTGTACTTGCTCCTGAGTTACCCAATATTTGTGTGCCACCTTTTTCCAAACCTATTTTTTCCTTTTTCTAGTCCATGCTTTCATTTAAATTTTTTTCGAATTTGCAGGTCCCCTTTTATAGGTTTCCAAGCTTTAGCATTACCTTTTTTGGATCGGGGCAAGCATTGAATTAATAGAGCTCAAGTTGGACCGACTTTTGGTGGTCCTACTTTGCTATGTTCACTTTATTTTCTAGCATCATTTTCTTAT
Source organism: Picea glauca (assembly GCA_000966675.3). Taxonomy (NCBI): domain Eukaryota; kingdom Viridiplantae; phylum Streptophyta; class Pinopsida; order Pinales; family Pinaceae; genus Picea; species Picea glauca. The sequence continues at coordinate 72,722 of JZKD02S1625064.1, forward strand.
TCTTTTATAGCAGTTGCAGAACAACCTATAAGCCTTCAGTCCCTCTTCTCATGAGAGAATGGTCCATAACCGAAGTTTAGTATAATATGAGAGGATTCAGGGTGGAAAGTGTCAAGTATGATCAAGAGTGGAACGTTACCCTTGGGAGGCCCCCCAGTATTACCCCTTTTCCTTGGGTGGTGACAATACAGGACTAGGGCACATACGCTTACCACCAAGGTGAAACAAGGAAACTAACACATTTTCCCAAACCAGTGATCCATTATCCAACTTCAACATAGATCTTCATCCACATGCCCAACAAATTAAGTACAACACTTTGCATGAAACAAGGACTAACATACCTCATGATGACAATACATTACCATCTCCCATACTCTATGTTGCTTGAATGTGATGGGCCTTGGTTGATCTAACTGGGGGGAAAATGAGGGGGGTTGATGGGCTACCATATGTGGACATGTTGATCATCATCATCATGGTGTATATCATGCTCTCCATTGTGGCCTCGAGACATGATCTCCTTCAGTTACCCCTAGGCATTGGGGGGGGGGGGTAACATATAGCTCCAACAAGGGGAACATGTTCTCACCGAAGAGGGTATGAGAACCTCAACATATCTGTTTGTCCAAGACTTGCAATCCTGTAGCCACTTCAACAAAGAAAGCACTTTAGAAGTATTTTTTGGTGGATGTGATCCACCAATTGTCAGTGATAATCAAAACCATGCGTGAAAATAAATTTTTTCCTTAGCTACAAAGTGATAAAGAAAAAATTCAATTTCCTAACATGTATTCAAAATGAGAATGCAACATCTATATTTGAAAATGAAAGACTACACTGGCATGATATGCATGATGTAACATATATATACAAATGGAATGCAATATGCAAACGCCCCAACTTGCCTACCCTAATCTATATCAGTAGAAATGATAGGTATAATCATATAACTAGTAAAACCATCCCAACATTGTATCAAAATATCTAATCCTATGCTTCATCATAAACCAAAACAAGGATAAGTCAAGCACAAAAAGAACATGAGTTAAAGCAGGTACTATACCATAGCCAATCATAAAATATAACTCATGGAGGTGGGAGGGAGGGACAAAATTATGCCAAGTCACATTTCCATAAGAATTCTCAATCCACCTTTGAATAGGGTTAGGACAAGATGAAGTATTGTAAGTATAACTCAGAGACCCCGAAGGTTGACTACCTTGGACCTCATCACTCCCCAAGGCCTAAGAAGGGATGAGCATGAATCTGGAAGATGATTGATAATTACTTGAGGGGAGGTTGACAGAATGGGATGTCAAATTTATTCTTGAAGCATCCAAGCTACCCCGAATTCTAAGAATTTTTTTTCCCTGAAGACAACTTGGGACAAGGAACATGTTTCCTAGTTGCATCCTCAGTGGCATAGTGGGATGAAGGAAAATAAGAACGCTGGAAAATCTCATCACAAAATTCATGCTCCGAGTAAATCATGACCTCACCTTCATCAAAATTAGAGAATAAAGGTGGTTGAAAATCTTCTTAGTAGAATAAATCCAAGTGCTCAAAAGGATATGTATAAAACCCCCCAGAATACGATTAGAAATAATCATGGGAATGTTGCAATAAGTCATTCCTGGGTGGTTGGAACAAATCTGTAATCATGTCATCTTCTTTTTTCCAGGCATTTGAAAGTGGCAATATCATATGGTTGTTCTAATGTCAACAATTGAAAATGACTTTCAATATCATAAATGGGATATTCATTAAAGCCATAACAAGTCACATCCCATTTGTGTCTCCCAACATGTATAAACTCATAAATAATGTTAATCACATCATCACTCTCGTTGTAATATGAAGGGTCTAATGCATCCAAGGGTTCCTCTAGCACATCTTCACTTTCCCATTCATGAAATGCATCAAAATCAAAAACTTGGAAAGAAGTGTAACTCACCATGTTATTTTCTTCTTGTGTAGGAGGAATGGAGGATTGAATGACTTCATCAAGTGGAGGAGCAAATAGCGACACTTCATCTTCATGAGAAGCGTCTTCGTGGATTAAGTTTTCCACAAGGTGTGTTTCATCAAAGTGTTCTTCTTCGACATACTCACAAGGCAACTCATGTTCGTGTATTTGGTGATCTTCCTCATGATTCACCTTTTCAGGTGCTCAGTCTTCCTTGTCTATAATGGAATCATGAGGTAATTCTTGCTCCTCTTACAGGGATTGGCATCCCTCTTCATTATTCTTCTCTTTAAATTCTTGTTCGTTAATGGATTCATCTTCCTTAGCAGGGCTAGAACATAACCCTTCCCTTTGGAGGGCCACTGTGAGATTATGGAGAGTGTCTTCATAACTTTGTGTTCTTGGGGCCCACCTTTTGAGGAATTCCTCAATGAAGATTGTAAGATAAGATATACTCCTCAATGAAGATGGGAAACATTTCATGAAGTCACCAATGTGCCATAATTCCATAACTTGGAAATGCGCAATATCACAAAGTTGAGAGTAGGATGCCACCTTGGAAAATGACACTGGAGTCATCGAATGATTCCCCTTGGATCATCAAAGGAAGGTGAGGGAACCACCCTCAATGGAGTCTCCAAGTAAAATTGTAAGATAAGGGCTTCAAGAGAAGTTTACCAGAGATATGTTCTTGAGGAGAATGACCCGATCCTCCCCAACAACGATGCCAAAATGTTATCGTAGGATTTGTACTTTTGCAAAGCCCCACCACAAGTCCCCATATCTTGTGTAACAATGGAAGATCCTACAACTGTCACCTTGTGAGAGCTTCCCTCATTTTAGAGATGGAATAGGTCCACTACAAGGGAGGATTCCCTAGTGACCTAAAGGGATCAAAGTAGGAAGTACAGTAGACAAGTCTACTACACCCTCTCTTGATCACCTAAAGATTGGTCTAGGTCAAGGTAGTAGAAGAGGTACGAAGATGTTTTAGTACCTTCCCGTAATAAGAACAATTTGTAACATATATATAACCACATACAAGCTAAAATATGCAATTAAGACCTCTTAAGACACCAAAAAACAATAATTTCTAATGACTATTGAAAATTTGCAGCAGTGTACTGGTCTTATAACAACAATATAAATTTGTAACAACAATAATAATAAGAGCTCAGAATTTTGACAATTGACCATGAAAATTAAGCATGCATCACATAGAACATTATCCAATTGTTTAAGAGAAATTCTGAGTAAGTTATACCACCTTCTACTGAACATATGCAACAAATAAAAGTGTTATCGGGTGGTTGTAGAAAACTTTTGTAACAACAACAAGTTTATTAGCAAGTTTACTTGACTTAAGGTTAGTAAAGTTAGTAGAGAGCTTAAGAGAGTTGAAAGAGAGAGTTTAGAGAACACTTTCACTACAAGAATGCTTAGAGATTAGTTCCTTAGGGCTATGGAGTCTTTACAACAACAAATGCAACAAGGCTTGAAGGTTGAACTAGTAGAAACTAAGAGGTAGGGTTTAAACTCTAAGGTGCTAGCACATTAGGGCCTTATGGTTTAAACCTTGAAGATAAGGATTGCTAGAGTGCAAGAACGTTTGGGCTCTATCAACCATTTCTCCCTTCTTAATGCTTCAACTAGATCAAAGATCAAACGTCTAGGACTAAAATCCCAAAGTGATATCACTTTAGGGCTTTAGGATACTATCCCTAGCAAGAATACTTCACCAATTTTGGACAAAATTATCCTTCTGAGAGGAGGAAGCACTTATGCTGCTCTATTAGGGTTTCACTAAGCAATATGTCTAGAATAAAATAAAAAAAATTCACCTTGGAACATAATAACATAAAGATAAATTGCAAAAAAATAACTTACTTTAGCCAGGATATCATGAGATAAAACCCTAATTGCAGAAAACTTATTCCAAAATCAACAAACTATTCACAAGTGATCCTCTCCAAGCATAGCGCACTAGATAGAAGAAGACTAATAGCCCTTTAGGGTGAAAATCTTAGAAGTTACTCTCACAAAGGTGAAAAGTGATGATACAAAATGAAACAGGAGGGTGGGCTTTTTATATGAGGCCACCCTAATACAATTTGTCGACATAATTTGTCAACAACATAAACTAAGTGGGGTTGACCCTTTAATTTGCCTCTACATAATGCCAAAAATGAAATATACAACAAATAAAACCCTAAAAGGGCGACGTCAAGCCCTAGAAGGATGACACAATGTTCAATCTTATGAAATCAAGGCTTAAGGAGTGAACAATTAGTCATCCAAAGGCCATGTGGCATGTTCTAATGTGTAAGGGTGTGTCTCCTCACCCCAAACCATGCCAAATTATCTCCAGAACCACACAATCCATCAAACCGTAGCCCCAAAAGGTGATGCCAAGGCTAGAGGATGATGTCACAAGCCTGTAAAGGCCACACCCAACTGCAAGAGGAGTTCAATATCATCCCTGAGTGATGTCAAGGTGCTTCCAAAGGCAACATCCTCCATCCTCTGTGCATAAAAAGGTCCAGGGTGCTCTGCTTTGCTTGTGGGCTTCCAACCCATATGAGTGGAAAACTAACGAGAAATTCTCAAACTAAGCCCATATATCCATCATCCAAGGTTCTAAGGATGTGGGAGACATTGTCTGAGGGTGGTAAGCCAATGGATGACCCACTGCTCTCTATCACATGTGCCAAATTCCTGCAAAAAAGGCACAATGTCCTGGGTACAATCCAAAGACGTCGCTTAAGAACCATGTCACGGGCATCCAAAACAAGCCAAAGTATAAGACAAGGTTAGCCAAAATTCATAAGAAACATCAATCCTTAAAGCATGCAAAGTAAGTTGTAACTTAAGACATAAGGCATGTAAAATGATTCACGTCAGTATCCCCTTCAAGCATCACACTAACCAATACCCCATGTGAGTTACCAAGTTTAAATATGGGAGGGTCTTCATCCAATCCTATTAGGTGTGCCGCCTAGACAGGAATAAAATAACCCAGGTAGAGGGATAGGTCTTGAGAGTGACAAGGGAAAGTAAAAACCCACCAACAATAAGTGTAAAAGTTATATGGTTGATGGCTTACTTCATGGATTATGGTGTCATAAATCCATCTCTATGAGCAGCTTTGTGGAGGGTGCGCTTGCTCTTGAGTTACCCAATATTTACGTGCCACCTTTTTCCAAACCCTTTTTGGCCTTTTTCTAGTCCATGCTTTCATTTTTAATTTTTGCAAATTTACGGGTCCCCTTTAATAGGTTTCCAAGATTTAACATTACCTTTTTTGGACCGATGTGAGCACTGAATGAGTAGAGCTCAAGTTGGACTGAATTTTGGTGGTCTTGCTTTGCTATGTTCACTTCTTTTCTAGCATAATTTGCTTATTCTTTTATAACAACTATGGAACAACCTCTGGGCCTTCAACCTCTCTTCTCATGAGAGAATGGTCCATAGCCAAAGTTTAGTATAATATGAGAGGATTTAGGGTGGAAAGTGTCAAGTATGATCGGGAGTGGAACGTTACCCTTGGGAGTCCCCCCTAGTATTACCCCTTTTAGATGGATGGTGAGAACATAGGAGTAGGGCACATAAGCTTAGCGAAACAAAGAAACTGATACAATTTCCCAAACCAGTGATCCATTATCCAACTTCGACCAAAGATATTCATCCACATGCCCAACAAATTAAGTACAAAATTTTGCATGAAAGAAGTATTAACATACCTTATGGTGAAAATAACATACATCTACGGTACTCTGGGTTGCTTAAACGTGATGAGCCTTGGTTGATCCAGTTGGGAGGAAAATGAGGGGGGTTGTTGGGTTTCCATTTGTGGACATGTTGATCATCATCATAATGGTGTAGATCATGTTCTCCATTGTGGGACTTGAGACATGATCTCATCCAACTACCCCTAGGCATGGAGGGGTAACATACACTACCTTGGGTCCATGTACTCATAGATGACCATATCTACAGACATTGGGATCCATGACATTTGCCTTGGATTTGTGTACCACATTGGGATACGAGTCACTGCATTGGGATCTATGATATAGCATTGAACCACAATAGGGATGCCATGTCATCACACATGCCACATGGACCACTCACATTCATTCTCCTTTCTTATTTGGATGTTGCACACATGCCAATGCATTATTTACTCTCCTTAGACCACATGTGGGAGTATTCAATGCATTGGAGAGGTTGATTACATATTACATAGGTAATGATAGGTGGTGACTTAAAGCCTATGATGATGTGGCACCATTACTTGATGTTTACCTGAGGAGCTCTTGCCTAGATGAGCCCACACATGCCTCTCATGTTGAATTTTTCACTTGGATGGCTCCCACGTGTGAGATTGATGTCATCATTTGGGAGTTTGTTAGTGTGTGTTTGGACAATTCCTTTGATTGAGGAGGCTTGTTAGGTGGACGGTGGAGCTATTGGACTATTTGAATTGACTATGGACCATTCTCTTGGAAGTGGACATCATTTTTGAGGGGTGTGTTATCGCACAATTTGTACTTGTCCAAGCCCAAAACAAGTAAATAAAATTGGCGTAACTACATGATAACCCACCACTGTCACCTTAGTAAGAAATCCCCACATTTTAGGGATGGATGAGGTCCAACCCTTGGGAGGCATCCCCAGTAACCTCAAGGGATTAGATAGCAAGGATATGGTCAAGATTAGAGAATCCTCTCACTGGTTACCTAAACCAAAGGGTCCATGTCTGTGAAATTGAGGAAAAAGAAGAGTTATGTGTACCTTCCTGGAACAAGAACAATATAGCACATATATATAACACTTTCCAAGTACCAATATGATAAAATGACTCAACATACAATAAGAAAATGAAAATTAATGCTAGCTGATATAAAATTGCGGCAAGATGATGGTATATAACAACCAATAATAATTTGTAACAATTGTTATCCCCGTTTTGTGGATAAATAAGAAGATTATTTCTCAAGTCCCTCAGGTTGCAGATATGGAGTGCCGAGAGACTACATGACTAGAAATATCCTTTTGCACATATGGAGACCCTTCTCACCACCACAAAGGTCATAGATTTTCAGATGGCATCCACCACACTAGCTGGCTTCCGAAAGGCAGTGGGCCTTGCTCCATGAGGTACAAGTCAGTATTATGGTGAGCATCATTTCAATATTTGAGGCATTTAAGTATGTTGTATCTTAGACTTCTTTAGATTTGATGATATATGCTTGGAAATTGTGCCTTTTTCCCTGCTTCACCTTGGTGGTTGACATTGTGCCCTAGTAATTGGTCTTCCTTGGGGATGGGTTTGCTACTAGGAACTCCCTTGACGAGCCATCGTATCATTCTCAACCATACTCGCCACTTTCCATCACTATTTCCCCCCATTTCCTTATCTCTTGGGATTTTAGGGTGTATTGACCAAAGAAGGGGTTGTCCCTCATTCTATGGGAAGAAGGGGATGAAGGCCTAGAGGGATTGATGTTGGGTAAAAGATAAAAGCCTATGTATGAACCTTATATATGCTTCACCGAGGGATCACCCAGGAAAGCAATGAAACACTTATCTTTGAGAAAAGGGGGACCCACAAGAAATATGATTAAGAATGCTTAAAAGGTTAGTTGGAGGATAAGAGGTCTCATCAGGAGCCGACCTATCATCTCCACGAATATCTAGTAGTATGACATTACCATCATCTGTTCACCAAGCCAAGGTAATGGCTCTCAATTGCATGGCTGAGAGAAAGGCGGTCTCATCACGAGCCAACCTTCTCATTTCCACTAGGTATTTGTGGGTGACACTGTCATTGTCTGGACACCACGCCGGGGCAATGACCTTCAACTTGTCCTTAAATTTATGAAAGAAACAAAGAATGGAAAAATAATGGGCTTGGGAAAATGCATTGCAAACGAAGGTACCACACACCCTCTACAAAGGAACCCATGAATGAGACACTACAACCCCTTCTATATCATGAACCCCATGCCCATTGAGTCTTGACCCTAACCACTTAACTCACTTTACATGGATTAGAGAGGGATCTCTTGGAAATTCTACTTAACCTAGGGAAATATCTACCCAATAGGACACCTCGTCAACCCTCCCATATTCAAGCTTGACAAGTCACATAATGTCTTTGAGCACTTAATTGTTTGACATAGTAATATTTGATGCACACGATTAGGTGGCTCATTTATTGATTAGATTCACTTATCATGATGTTATGACTTTATATCCATGGAGCGTGTGCTTATTTGTCTTTGTAGGACCTAGTTGGTTTACATTTTTGGAAGAACAAGCCTAGCTTGGGCTTCCATGGGGCTTGAATCCCACAGGTGGATGCCAAGGGACCACATGCCAGATGAGAGAGATCAAACATTGAAGGCCAATAAGATGACTTGGACAACATAACCTATCCCTCACATGCCAAACGTTTTTCCTAGGAGATGAAAAACTTCACCTTTAGAGGCATGACATCACCTAGGGGGTTTAGGGTTTGGTGGTGAGGTTGGTATGCATTGTCACAAGGACGTTTTGAGGGGCTTGAGGCTTTGACCATGAAGAAATTTATTTGGATGCTTGACATATGACTTTGAGAAGTGTTATCCCCTAGCCTAGGGATAAATAAGGAGATTATGTCTCAAGGCCCATAGGTCCTAGACACGAAGTACCAAGAACCAGATTGACTTGAGCTTGGCCCTCGAGGGCCCATATTTCTTCTTCAACGCCTCCACCTTGTCAATAGTAGCAACATCCATCACATTGGCCTGGTCCTTCAGCAACAATGGGTCTTGCTCCATGAGGTAATGAGCCCGGGCATCATGGTATGTTTCACTCTGATTCTCAAAACATTTGAATATGTGCATTTAATTCTTTTTACTTCTAACATGTGCTTGGACCTTATGCCTTTCCACTTTTCCACACCTTGGGGGAATGAAAGGATGTCCTAGCAAGTTGGTTCCCATTGGGTTTGATGTTCCACTGGATGGGTTCATGAAAGGTCATTGTCCATTCCCACCATACTTATCACTTTCCATCTTTTTCCCTCTCATCCATCCCCTACACTGGTTCGGGCATTGGGTTTGCCAAGCTAGCAAAGGGTTGTACCTTACCTTGTGGGAAGAAGGGGATAAAGGCCCAGAGGGTAAAAGTACCTGGAAAAATATGAAATCCAAAAGAACAAAACCTTTAGATGCTTCACCCAGGGATCCCCGAGAAAGCAATAAAAGGCTTCTCGACAAGAAACAAAGGGACCCATAAAATAATAAAATCAAGACCTAGTTGTAGGATAGGGGGTCTCATCACGAGCCAACCTATTAGGTCCATGGGCATGTAGCGGTATGACACTACCATTCAATTGATTACCACGCCAGGATAGTGGCTCTCGGTGGCATAGCCAAGAGAAAGGGGGTCTCATCATGAGCTAGCCTACTCATCTCCGTGAAATGCTTATGGGTAACATTGTTACCACTGGTCACCACGCCAAGGCGGTGTCCCCTAACTAGTCTCTTGAAAGAAAAAACAATAAGATAAAAGATAAAAGGCATTGAATGGGCCTGGAATCATTTTCATCATGAAAAGGTGCAACTCACCCTCTTCAGAGGCACCCATAGGTAAGCCATACATTCCCCTGTCATCATTGCACCCATTTCCCAGCCATCCCTTACCACCTCATCCACTTACATGGCCTGGATTTGTCTTCATATGGAAAAATCCCACGTCCAATGAGAATTAGCCCAATAGGACATCCTAACGTCCCCTCCAAACTTGAGTTGTAGAATAACATAACGTCTTTGAGTACTTGTCTGGGAAAAGGGGGTTTTATGCATATGTTTAAATAAATTGATTATTAGATGTGATTGACGTTGCTATGATCCCTGTGACTTATGAGCCCACGGAGGGCATACTTGTTGTTGTTGTAGGGCCAAACCTGATGGACAGGTACACATAGGGAGATGATTAGTTCAGACCTCCATAGGGATAAAATCCCACCAGATGGATGTTGAGACCCTAGCCGGGGGCAGAGACAGATAAGAGGTTTGCACAGCAGAGAGAGGAGGACGTTCCACCAGAGATAACCTGGCAGGCCTAGACCCAGGGTGGTATTTCCCTTCTCACTATGATGTAGGCCTTGAAAATCCCATGACGTCACCTCTGTGACCCTTGACATCACCCAAAGTTTTGGACACTTTGAAGGCAGTTGTGTGCCAAGTGGCACATGTGGTTTGATCCAGAGGCCTTAGGAGGACTAAATTTTTGGTCCTGGAGGCCAACGTTGCACTAAAAAGGCCTAACATCACCCTGAAAGGGCATGACGTCAACTTTTCTGCTTGATTTAGGGTTTTATTTTGTCATTTAATGTAAAAACTGCATATTACATGTAAACTGGCCATGCCAGCCTTTTTGACCTAATTCTGGTCATTGTAACTGTATAAATAAGGGATTTTCCCTTGTATTTTTTCATCATCTTTCACTCACACAAGTGTGAGATCTGGAATTTGTGCTCTAATTGGGGTTACATGACTGAAACTTAGTGCATACTTCTTGAAGGAGGCTTATTTTGGACTATTTTGGCAATTTTCTTGGTGGAAGTGTTCAATTAGAGTATTTGCTAGATGATTCTTGGTGGATGTAAGTAAATTTTTTGCAATTCTTCTTCATTGAATGGTTATAGTTACATTTATCTTGCATTTATACTAAGATTATGAAATTTCTAGCTTAAAACCCTAGGAGGCTAAGCACATGTTATTGTCCTTGCTTTAATAGCTTTCACCTACTAGATTTTGCTAGAAAGTTGATTTTCTTGAAGCTTTTGCTAAGGGCATGTCCATTGCAACACCCTAGCACATTTTGCTTCATCTAAGCTGTCATTTACTTCATCTTTGAGCTAAATAAGGAGGAAAACTACTAGGGCCTAGGGTTACCTACTTCCTAGTTGCTATTTCCCCCCTAGGGTTTGGTAATTGAAGCCTTGGGTTACCAACACTTCAACTATTGACCGCTCTTGTCTTTAGTTCTCTTATTATCATTTGTTCCTTCAAGATTTGCTGCTACCTAAAAGACTCCATTTGCCCTAAAAATCACTGATCTAATCCTTGCTATTGAGTGATTGACAAAAACCATTATCAAAACCTATACCTTAAGCTCTCTACTAACTACTCCTAACCTTAGAATAGTCTAATCTACTAACTTATTTGTTGTTGTTACAAAACTAACCTACAATCATCTACTGCAACACTAAAAGCACCTAAAAACAATTGAAAAAGTTGATCAATACACTGCCTTACTTGCTTCTGACTAATGCTAGTATTTTGGTGTTAGTGAGTAATCATTCTTGGTCATTTTGAAGACATTTTAAGGCATTTATTGTGAAGTTATTGTTTTATAAACATTGCTGCTATAAATTTCTGTTTGCTTCATCATAAATCAACTATTTATTTTATTAATAAAGTCCATGGTTTTATGAAGTATTAACAACAAGTTGTACTTGCAAAAGATATATTTTCTTGTTGCTTTGTTTTGGGAAGGTACATCTTAAATCTTCATTACATCATTGGTTAAAACCCTGGGACTTTCTAATCAGTGTGACTTGTGAGAGGGGGCATTTTCATAGAAACTTTAACCTTTGACTTCTCAAACCCCCAGGTCACTGGGGATGTCTCCCCTGGGCCATCAACCCTAAATAGAAAGAGGTATTTCATTGAGATGACAGTGATAGTATAACCTCCTGTTACGCCAATTTGTCTTCCCTAGACCTTATCCTTTGGAATAAGTACAAATTGTGCGATAACATTTTGGTGCCGTTGCTGGGGAACAATGAGTCAATTATCCTCAAATACAACACTTATTGGTAATCCCTTCCTCAAAATCCTTTACTTTCCAAATCTTACCTAGCGACTCCACTGAGGGTGATCCCCTCATCCCTTTGATAGTTTCAAGAAAATTATCTAGCAACTTCACTAACCTTTTCCAAGGTGCCACCTTACTCTCAACTCTGTGATATTTCCAAGTTATGGGATCATGGCGTCCTTAGAACAAGTGTACCTGACTATTGATTTCAAAAGTTTTCAAGGATACCTGAGTCATTTTGATACAAAATGGTCAAGCAAACCTCCAAGATTTGGAGGCCTCCCAATTACCCACATTGTAGAATTCTTGAAGTAAATAAGCGAGATAGAATTGGGAGGGGAGGATGTCCTGGTTAAATTATTCATACTTTCTCTACCATCCTTTTTGCAAGATTGGTTTAAGGGTTGTTGCGATGATAGGGGTATATCATCTTTCATACACCTCATCAATAGGTTTATTGGCTTTGTCAAACCATGATGCCAAACATATGAAGATGCCCTTCAAAATCTCACAATAGCCTTAGAGAACGAAGGATTCACCACTGAGATTGTAGAAGATCGGGGCTGTATACCTTACTCAATGCCAATAATCCTCTAATATGGAAGAAGATATTTACAAAGAAATATTTTCCCATGATTCAATAGAATGTAGTGAAGATTTAACTAGAGAAGTTAATTATGAGGATGAAGCACTGGTAACCGCTCCTCGGTTCGATGAAGCTCTCCAAGATCCTATCTCCCCTGCACAAGTTGAAGAGAAGGAGGTGAGTCATGATTCAAAAGGTGAAGAAGTAAAGCAACCCTTGGAAGAGCTAGCTCCTTCATTATCTGATGAAGACAAAGAGAAGATTCTTGGGGATGGTGTACTGGACCCTCTTCCATTTGATGAAGTAATCCAAGCCAATGATCCTCCTGCGCAACAAGAAGTGAACATGGTAAGTTACCTCCCTTTCCAAAATTTTGATGATCCTTTGTTTTATGATTTAGAAGGAGGATAGGTACTAGAGGAGCCCTTGGATGCATTAAATCCTTCATGTTATGATAAATGTAGTGAAATTATTGATAATATTGACGAGTTCATACATGTTGGAAGGCGTAAGTGGGATGTGATTGGTTCTAATGAAGATCCCATTTACGACATTGAGGGTCATCTCCAAAAGTTGCATTTACAACTATCATATGAGGTTACTAATTTTGAGAATTGGAAACGAAGAGATGGTCTGATTACAAACCTTTTTCAAACACCCAAGGATGACTCGGTGCTATATTCTCCTAGTGATTTTCGGTCATACCTTGAGGATTTTGATGATTATCCCTCTGAGCACTTGGATTTATTCCATGAAGAAGATTATAAACCACCATTGTGCTCAGATCTTGATAGAGGTGAGGACATAATTTGTTTATAAAAGGATCCTCGTGATAATGTTTTCCAGCCCCCTTCGACTATATTATCTTGCTGTGTCATTAAAGGTGTAGTTGGGAAGTATATCCTTTGTATGATGTTTCCTCTAAGGCAAACCCTAGAATTCAAGGGTAGGTTGAATACCTCAAGAAGAATTCTTCCATTTCAGTTTTTTAGCCTCCACTTAAGAACTTGTCAGTCATCCTCTAGGTTCTTTCTATTTCTTACGCAGACCTCAGATTGTGAAGACTTCCAAGGTAGCCAACCTTTAGACTATTTGAGTCAATCTATTGAGCCTTTGAATTTTCACGATCCCTTTCTGAGATGGATTGAGCACTTCTCTAAGAGTATGACTTGGCATCATTTTGTCCCTCCCTCCCGCCTCCATGAGCTAGAATTTATGGTTTCCGATGATGCCATAAATTTGCTAACTCGTGTTATTTTTGTGCTTAACTTGTCATTGTTTTGGTTTATGATCAAGCACATAGGCAAGTACTATGAGGCATTGCTAGGATGGATTCACTGGCTATTTAAGTACACCTAACATTCAACTAACAGGTAAGTAGAGGTAAGTAGGTAAGCATTTGCATTCATTGAATATACCATCTGCATTTCATGCTAGAATAGTTGTATTTCCATTTGTATATATGCTTGGTTATTTTCATTTTCTATACCATATATGAGCGAGGGGTGATATCACCACCCCAAATGATTACTAATAATATTTTGTTGAGATCAAGTAGGTCACAGGTTATGCTAGAGATGATGAGGCTATCATGCGCTCTACACTGAGCACATGTCCCCGAGTTGGGGCCAGATGTTATCCCCTAGCCTATGGATAAGTAAGGAGATCATGTCTCAAGGCCCACAGGTCCTAAACATGGAGTACCGAGAGCCATATTGACTTGAGCCTAGCCTTCGAGGGCCCATATTTCTTCTTCAATGCCTCCACATTGTTAGCACCAAAAACATCCATCCCATCAACCTGGTCCTTCAACAACAATGGGTCTTGCTCCATGAGGTAATGAGTTTGGGTATCATGGTATGTGTCACTCTGATTCTCAAAAAATTTGAATATGTGCATTTAATTCTTTTTACTTCTAACATGTGCTTGGACGTTATGCCTTTCCACTTGCCCACACCTGGGGGGAATGACCGGATGCACTAGAAAGTTGATTCCCATTGGGTTTGAGTTTCCACTGGGTGGGTTCATGAAAGGTCATCATCCATTCCCACCATACTTATCACTTTCCATCTTTTCCTCTCTCATCCATCCCCTACACTGGTTCGGGCATTGGGTTTTCCAAGCCAACAAAGGGTTGTACCTTACCTTGTGGGAAGAAGGGGCTAAAGGCCCAAAGGATAAAAGTAGATGGAAAAAGATAAAATCCAAAAAAAAAAAACCTTTAGATGCTTCGCCTAGGGATCCTCGAGAAAGCAATAAAAGGCTTCTCGGCAAGAAACAAAGGGACCCATAAAATAATAAAATCAATACCTAGTTGGAGGACAGGGGGTCTCATCACGAGCCAACCTATTAGGTCCATGGACATGTAGCGGTATGAAAGTACCATTCAGCTGGTCACTATGTCAGGGTAGTGGCTCTTGGTGGCATATCCAAGATAAAGGGGGTCTCGTCACGAGCCAACTTTCTCATCTCTGTGAAATGCTTGTGGGTAACATTGTCACCACTGGTCACCATGCCAGGGCAGTGTCCCCTAACTAGTCTATTGAAAGAAAAGGCAATAAGATAAAAGATAAAAGACATTGAATGGGATTGGAAACATTTGCATCCATGACAAGGTGCAACTCACCCTCTTCAAAGGCACCCACAGGTAAGCCATACATTCCCCTGTCATCACTGCGCCCATTGCCCGAACATCCCTTACCACCTCATCCACTTACATGGCCTAGATTTGTATTCATCTGAAAACATCCCATGTGCAATGAGAATTATCCCAATTAAACATCCTAACATCCCCTCTAAACCTGTCTTGTAGAATAACATAACGTCTTTGAGCACTTGTCTGGGAAAAGGGTGTTTTAGGCACATGTTTAAATAACTTGATTATTAGATGTGATTGACATTACTATGATCCCTCTGACTTATGAGCCCATGGAGGGCGTACTTGTTGTTGTTGCAGGGCCACACCCGACAAACAGGTACACATGGGGAGATGATTAGTTTAGACCTCCATAGGGATAAAATCCCACCAGATGGATGCTGAGACCCTAGCTAGGGGCAGAGACAGATCATAGGTTTGCACCAGAGAGAGAGGAGGACGTTCCACTAGAGACAACCTAGCAGGCCTGGACCCAGTGGGGTCTTTCCCTTCTCACTATTATGTAGGCCTTGAAAGGCCCATGATGTCACCTTTATGACCCTTGACATCACCAAGCATTTTGGAAACTTTGGAGGCAGTTGTGTGCCAAGTGGCACGTGTGGTTTGATCCAGAGGCCTTAGGAGGCCTAACGTTTTGCTCGTAGAGGCCAAAGTTTCACTAAAAAGGCCTAATGTCACCCTAAAAGGGCACGCTGTCACTTTTTCTGCTTGATTTAGGGTTTTATTTTGTCATTTAATGTAAAAACTGGATATTACATATAAACTGGCCATGTTGACCTTTTTGACCTAATTCTGGTCATTGTGACTGTATAAATAAGGGATCATCCCTTGTATTTTTTCATCATGTTTCACTTACACAAGTGTGAGGTCTGAAGTTTGCACCCTAATTGGGGTTACATGACTGAAATTTAGTGCACACTTCTTGAAGGAGGCTTATTTTGGACTATTTTGGCAATTTTCTTGGTGGCAGTGTTCAACTAGAGTATTTGCTAGATGATTCTTGGTAGATGTAAGTAAATTTTCTACAATTCTTCTTCATTGAATGGTTATAGTTAAATTTATCTTGCATTTATACTAATATTATGAAATTTCTAGCTTAAAACACTAGGAGGCTAAACACATGTTATTGTCCTTGCTTTAATAGCTTTCACCTACTAGATTTTGCTAGAAAGATGATTTTCTTGAAGCTTTTGCTAAAGGGCCTTGCCATTGCAACACCCTAACACATTTTGCTTCATCTAAGCCATCATTTACTTCATCTTTGAGCTAAAGAAGGAGGAAAACTACTAGGGCCTGGGGTTACTTACTTCCTAGTAGCTATTTCCCCCCTAGGGTTTGGTAATTGAAGCCTTGGGTTACCGATAGTTCAACTATTGACCCCTCTTGTATTTAGTTCTCTTATTATCATTTGTTCCTTCAATATTTGATGCTACCTAAAAGACTCCATTTTCCCTAAAAAGCACTGATCTAAGCCCTGCTATTGAGTGATTGACAAAAACCACTATCAAAACCTACACCTTAAGCTCTCTACTAACTACTCCTAACCTTAGAATAGTCTAATATACTAAATTATTTGCTGCTGTTACAAAAGTAACCTACAACCATCTATTGCAACACTAAAATCACCTAAAAGAAAATGAAAAAGTTGATTAATACACTGCCTTACTTGCTTCTGACAAATGCTATTATTTTGGTGTTAATCAGTAATCATTCTTGGTCATTTTGAAGCCATTTTAAGGCATTTATTGTGAAGCGATTGTCTTATAAACATTGCTGCTATAAATTTCTGTTTGCTTCATCATAAATCGACTATTTCTTTTATTAATAAAGTCCATGGTTTTATGAAGTACTAACAACAAGTTGTACTTGCAAAATATATCTTTTCTTGTTGCTTTGTTCTGGACAGGTACATCTTAATTCTTCATTACTTCATTGGTTAAAACCCTGGGACTTTCTGATCAGTGTAACTTGTGAGGGGGGACATTTTCATAGAAACTTTACCTTTGCCTTCTCAAACCCCCAAGTCACCGTGGTCGTCTCCCTTGGGCTGTCAACCCTAAATAGAAAGAGGTATCCCGTTGAGGTGACAATGATAGTATAACCTCCTGTTACACCAATTTTCCATCCCTAGACCTTATCCTTTGGAATAAGTACAAATTGCATGATAACAAGAAGCCTTCTACACTCCTCCATCACCAAAAACCTTCTCCTAGTGCCAAAACATCCCCTAAAACGGGTGATGTCTTTATAAACTAGGGTTTTTCTTTGTGCAAAAGTGAAATTAAAGCGAATTGTTTAATATTACTTTGTAAAAGGATCAAGATTAGGGTTGTTGACCCTTAGTCTTATGGTTTACCCTTAATTATGTGGACAAGCTATCTTAGTGACATTTTATATAAATAAGAGGTCATAAGATCTCATTTTAACATAACTCTCCCTTTTGTGAGAGGCTCTTGGACTGAAATTTTTGCTCTCTTTGCCTAGTTCTCTCTCTTGTGCTTTTATTTATGGCTATGCATTGGATTATTGGTTGATGGAAGTGATGTGCTTGCCTTGGAAGGATCTTCTCTAGCTTTTATGGTGGTTTGGCTTAGATTTTTTCCTTGAATTGGTAAGATTTATACATTGTTGCTATCATTTATTTTCCAATTCAAGGTTATTTGCTAGAGCTAGGTGGGAAGTATAAGGGCATACACCCCCACCTTAGTCTCCACCACTTTATGCTTACATGTTATTGGTTTAATAAGGAAGGGCATACATCCTCTTAGCCTAAACCCTAGCTAGACATACTTGCCTTGGGGAGTAAGAGAATTTACACCCCCAAGGAGGTAGTACCTCTAGCTCTTTCTTTTCTCAACTCCATTAAACCATTTTTTAAAGGCACTAGTCATTTACTTATTGCATTGGAGAAATAAATTGCTGCCTTGGTAAATGTGAAATTTTCAAGTTTTAAAGTTGTCTCTTTGGGATAGTGATCTTGATGCCTTGGGGATTCTTCCTCCATTAGGGCATCCCATTTCTCCCACAAATTCTCATTGATGCACTAACTTGTTTCCTACAGCCATTAAGCTGCAGAAAACCCTAACTATAACCATTAATACCTCACAAAATAATGCTAGAAACTCTCCCTAACTTCACTCACCTAACCTATCAATTAGGGCGTATCTTTTGGGCTAATCATCTCTAACTTTTAGTGGATGATTTCTCTGATATTCTCCATCATTTCCTACTTCCACGAGGGCTGCATACTACTGCATAAATCCACCTTATAACAACCTTCTTAATTCAGTCTCAAAGTGCTTTACTTGATTCATAATCAATTGTTATTTTCATTGGTGACATTGTTAACTAGTCTTGTGCTTTCCATGCTGATTTAAATATCTTTCTTTGTTGATATACGTGATTGCTAACAACTGTATTTAGGTACAACAAGCTTAACTTGCTTTTCCAATTGATTATATTGCAAAGTATGCTTATTTCTCTTGTGTCTTGGGCAGTTATAGTCATCCGACAAAGCACTATACTTTTGGGGCAACTTTCCTTGGTCTACAAGTATTTTTTCTTCCCCTCCTATTCAACTTAGTTTTTTTACCTCTAGGGGGATTTCCATATTCCTTCCTTTTCTCTTACCTTTTCGCTAGGGTCTCCGAGATCACCTCCCAGGAGTGACCTCAGTCACCCCTAAGTGCGGGACCTACATCGAGGTGACAATGGGTGTAGTGTCCCAGAGTTATAGCACTTACTTTGGTGGTTGGGTCAAGATTTTCCCAACCTACAACTTGTGCCATAACATTTTGGCATCGTTTCCATGGAGGATATTGAATCCTCTTTCGAACCCTAACGACACCTTGAAAATCTATCCCGAAGCCTTTATCCCTTATCTTGCTCGACGACTCCACCCAAGGGACATTCCCTTTCCACCCTTGATGAACTCTCCTTGAAGTTCATTTGGCGACTCCACCTTCCACGAACCCACCTTTCCCCTTTCTTCCTTTGGTGAGACTTAATCTCACCTGGCGATTTATTTGAGGTGTCTTTTCAGTCAATCGAATTATGGCACCATGGGATGAACCTTCATCCAGAACTTATTGTGACTCAACGATGACATTCTTACAGATGGAAAAGGAGAAGGTTGCTAAAGAAATGATGAATCACATATGAGAGTTGTTTCTTTCCCTTGATGATGAAGAAGTGTTCAAAGAACAAACATATGAAGAAAGTCATCAAGAAGAGAACACGATGAGTTGTGATCCTTTTGAAGACCTTGATGATACTTTATTCCATGACCTTGAAACTGAAGAAGTATCAGAGGAAACCTTGGATATGACAGATCCCCTTGAAGAAAAACAAGCAAAGAACTATGCACTAAGAATCAAGCCTCTTGTGATGAAGAGGTGATGGAGGGGCTTTTCCATAAGAAGAAAGAAGAATTATGATAATGCACGACATATTGAGGCACCACTATCTTTGATCCCTCTTAATGAAGGTGAGGTTATCCAACCTTGTTTACCTCCTGCACATAATGTTGAATAAGCGATCAGTCTTGATGATGAATAATTTGAAGGTCCATTTGAAGACGTCCATGCCTCTACTCCTTCTGCATGAGAAGACAAAACGATGGTCATTTTCAGTCATACTGATGGTCTTATGAAAGTACCCTTCAATATGTTTGATGAGCCTATAGACACTTTCATACAGACTGGCAGACGCAGATGGGATCTTGGTTGTCTCAAATTTTATAGAGACCCCATTTATGACATTGAGGGTAGCTCTTAAGTAGAGGGGGTGCCATTTTCAGAGGATTGGTCTTCATGAATGTATGATTCAAATATTTGGCATCCTGGTGATGATATAGTTACAGATTTTTTCTGCCCCTTTGAGGATCACTTGTTGCAACATACTCAGGAAGATCTTCAGTCATCCCTTGATATGTACCTTTTGAGGATGCAGGATTGTTCCATAAGGATTTTCATTCATCATACTCATATTTTGATAGACACCAAGTCGTGGCCCACCCAAAGCACTCCAAGATCCATGTTACCAAACAAAATTACTTTCATGTTGAGACCTTTTGTGGGGATTTATAGATAAAGAAGTGACGTTTCTTGAATCTGAGGGAATAATTTTCCTCTAGACATAAGGTCGTGCCTTAACACATTTCCCCTTGTTTGATAGATCAACATGTTTTATTGGGATCTATTATCCTTTCTCAGCCTTTAGGGAGTAGTGATTTTCTGAGTGAATATGAAGATGGCACGTCGTCTATATATGGTAGCCCTCTTCATAGATAGAATGATCAGGCTTGTGGCTACACTTTCCGGCAGGATGATCAGGCTGATGGTTTCTCTTTCCAGTAGGATTTCCTCCCTCCCACTCATCTCCATGAAGTTTATTTCATGATAGATTATATATGTGTTTATGCTCATGATTATTACGTGCTTGAATTATCTTTGTTGTTTCACATGATTAAGCATAGGGGGAGATATCTTGGGGAAATGATGAACAAGTGGTTGCACTGGTTGTATGAATTCACCTAACGTCACCTATCATTGGATCTTAATGGCCCCAAGGCCCTAGGTAAGTAGGTAGGTCATTCGATTTCCTGCATTTTCATCTTGATTTCTCATAGTAGTATAGTTTCATTTCATATTTCATTCTATTCTACTTGCATATTGATTTCATGCTTAGTTTATAAATTTTTGAGAAAATGTCAAAAATTTTCTTTTCTATATTAGCTTTTCATTTTGGATTTTATGGATAAAGGGTGATAACACCACCCTAGATGCTCTAATCCCTTTCTTTGAGTTTTTTGCAGGCACAGGTCTACTAAGAGATGTTGCAGTTCTCATGCACTCTACAACAAGCACATGTCACCAAGTAGGATCCATATGTTATCCCCATTTTGTGGATAACTAAGGAGATTGTGTCTCGAGTCCCCCAGGTTGCAGATATGGAGTGCCGATAGACTATATGACTAGCAATGTCCTTTTGCACAGATGGAGACCCTTATCACCACCATAGAGGTCGTAGATTTTCATATGGCATCCACCACACTAGCTGGCTTTCGGAAGGCAGCAAGCCTTGCTCCATGAGTCACAAGTCATTATTATGGTGAGCATAATTTCAATATTTGAGGCATTTAAGTATGTTGTATCTTAGACTGCTTTAGATTTCATGATAAATTCTTGGACATCATACCTTTTTCCCCGCTTCACCTTGGTGGTTGAAATTGTACCCTGGTAAGTGGTCTTCTTTTAGGATGGGCTTTCTAATAAGAAATCCCTTGAAGAGCCATCGTACCATTCCCAACAATACTTGCCACTTTCCATCACTATTTCTCCCCATTTCCTTATCTCTTGTGATTTTAGGGTGTATTGACCCAAGAAGGGGCTTCCCCTCTTTCTATGGGAAGAAGGGGATGAAGGCTTAGAGGGATTGATGTTCGGTAAAAGATAAAATTCTATGTATGAACCTTCTAGTTGCTTCGCCCAGGGATCACCTAAGAAAGCAATGAAACACTTATCTTTGAAAAAAGGGGGACCCACAAGAAATATGATTAAGAATGCTTCAAAGGTTAGTTGGAGGATAGGAGGTCTCATCACAAGCTGGCCTATCATGTCCATGGATATATAGTGGTAGTAAATTACCATCATCTGGTCACCAAGCCAGGGTAATGGATCTCAGTTGCATGGCTGAGAGAAAGGGGGTCTCATCACGAGACAACCTTCTCATTTCCGCTAGGTATTTGTGGGTGACACTATCATTGTCTGGACACCACGCTAGGGAAGTGGCCTTCAAATTGTCCTTAAATTTATGAAAGAAACAAAGAATGGAAAAATAATGGGCTTGGAAAAAGTGCATTGCAAACAAAGGTACCACACACCCTCTACAAAGGCACCCATGAATGAGACACTACAAGCCCTTGTATGCCATGAACCCCATGCCCATTGAGTCTTGACCCTAACCACTTCACTCACTTTACATGGATTAGAGAGGGATCTCTTGGAAACTATCCTCGACCTAGGGAAAGATCTACCCAATATGATACCTTGTCAACCCTCCCATATTCAAGCTTGACACGTCACATAATGTCTTTGAGCAGTTAATTATTTGACATAGTAATCTTTGATGCACATGCTTAGGTGGTTCATTTATTTATTGGATTCACTTATCATGATGTTATGACTTGATATCCTTGGAGGGTGTGCTTATTTGTCTTTGGAGGACCTAGTTGGTGGATAGTTTTGGAAGAACAAGCCTAGCTTGGGCTTCCATGGGGCTTGAAGCCCACGGGTGGATGCCTAGGGCCTGCATGCCATATGAGAGAGATCAAACATTGAAGGCCTAGAAGATGAATTGGACGACATAACCTAGCCCCCACATGCCAAAGGTTTTGCATAGGAGAGGAAAAACGTCACCTTTAGAGGCACAACGTCACCTAGGGGGGTTAAGGTTTGGTGGGGAGGTTGACATGCATTGACACACATATGTTTTGAGGGGCTTGAGGCTTTGACCATGAAGGAAGTTGTTTGGATTCTTGACATATGGATTTCAGAAGCCTTCTACACTCCTCCATCACCAACAAACTTCTCCTAGTGCCAAAATGTCCCCTAAAAGGGGTGACATCTTTATAAACTAGGATTTTTCTTTGCGCAAAAGTGAAATTAAATTGAATTGTTTAATATTACTTTGTAAAAGGGGCAAGATTAGGGTTTTTCACCCCTAGTCTTTTGGTTTACCCTTAATTATGTGGACAAGCTATCTTAGTGACATTTTGTATAAATAAGAGGTCATAAGATCTCATTTTAACATAACTCTCCCTCTTGTGAGAGGATCTTGGAATGGAATTTTCACTCTTTTTGGCTAGTTCTCTCTCTTGTGATTTTGTTTATGGCTATGTCTTGGATTATTGGTTGATGGAAGTGATGCACTAGCCTTGGAAGGATTTTCTGTAGCTTTTATGGTGGCTTGTCTTATCTTTTTTCCTTGAATTGGTAAGGTTTCTACAATGTTCCTATCATTTATTTTTCAAGTCAAGGTTATTTGCTAGATCTAGGTGGAAAGTATAAGGGCATACACCCTCACCTTAGTCTCCATCACTTTATGCTTACATGTTATTGGTTTAACAAAGGTTTGCTAAGAGAAGCATAAGGGCATAAACCTTCTTAGCCTAAACCCTAGCTAGAGATACTTGCCTTGGGGAGTAAGAGGATTTACACCCCCAAGGAGGTAGTACCTCTAGCTCTTTCTTTGCTTGAATCCATTAACCCATTTTTTAAAGGAACTAGTCATTTACTTATTTCATTGGAGAAATAAATTGTTGCCTTGGTAAATGTGAAATTTTCAAGTTTTAAAGTTGTCTCTTTGGGATAGTGATCTTGATGCCTTGGGAATTCTTCCTCCCTTAGGGCATCCCCTTTCTCCCACAAATTCTCATTATTGTACTAACTTGTTTCTTACAGCCATTAGGCTGCAGAAAACCCTAACCCTAACCATTAATACCTCACAAACTAACCCTAGAAACTCTTCCTAAGTTCACTCACCTAACCTACCAATTAGGGCGTATATTTTGGGATAATAATCTCTAACGTTTAGTGGCTGATTTCTCTGATATTCTCCATCATTTACTACAACCATTAGGGCTACATAATACTGCGGAAATCCACCTTATAACAACCTTCTTAATTCAGTCTCAAAGTGCTTTACTTGATTCATAATTAATTGCTAGTTCCATTGATGACATTGTTAACTAGTCTTGTGCTTTCCATGCTGATTTAGATATCTTTATTTGCTGATATACATTATTTCTAACAACTGTATTTAGGGACAACAAGCTTAACTTGCTTTTCCAATTGATTATATTTCAAATTATGCTAATTTCTCTTGTGTCTCGGACATGTATAATCATTCGACAAAGCACTATACTTTTGGGGAAACTTTCCTAGGACTACAAGCCATATTCCTTCCCCTCCTATTCCACTTAGTTTTCTAACCTCTAGGGGAATTTCCATCTTCCTTCCTTTTCTCTTACCTTTCCCCTAGGGTCTTCGAGATTGATCCAGATTATTCTTGGCATGAAATGAAAGCAGATATATAACACATAAATATATAGAGATATTGCAAGAGATCCAATAATATAACAAAGATATATCAGATATATAAAAAGAGGCACATATATACAATAATACACAATTTCTATTAATGAGCAAAATGTACAAAACTGTAGAAATACAGAGTGAAAGACTTGCTAGAAGGGTGGTATCTTATCTTTGAGAAGAGATGTGATAGATACTTGCATTCGGAAGAAGATGATTATTACAATGAGGCACCAAAAATATTTTTAGCATAAAGAAAATCCAAAACCCTAACCCTAGAAGATGAAAAACCAATAGTTTTGTGGACCACGTTTTGCGTAGTTTGGTGTATCAACTTCCTGGGGTTGTAAGTTTGGCATATGATCTCCATTTGGGGCACACGATAGCTCGTTGGAAATGTACTATCGCGGAGATTCATTTTTGGGGCTCAATTAGAGCGTTTGGTTCCCATTGAAGTGCTCAATCATGAAAAAAACTTCGTTTAGGCCCTCAAAATGGCCCCAGAAGTTTAGGAACCGAAAAAATGCTAAAAATAGTAAATTGCCAGAAGACTGTTTTGAGCCAGTTGGATTAGGTGGGTGGCCACCGATATCCACTTGGATCAATCCTCCCTCATTAGGAATCAATGGTTTCCATTGCGTTGAGTTCCCAGGGGAGAGGGGAAAGCACTTGCTAAATTTGAACCTTGGTGAGCTGCTTGCTTTGCTGGAGAAGTTGTGATGTTTGGTTTGTGGGAGGTTGTTGAGAACCTGATGAGATTAATGTGTGTAGAAGGAATCCTTGCACTTTGCTTCAATCTTTTCAACCTGCTTTTGTTGGACAAAAGGTGCTTGGACCGAGGCCACAGTTGTTGCAGTGTTCTTCGATTCACCTTTTGAACAGATTGTGAAGAAGCTGAATTTCTTAGTATGAGATACTACCTTGCGGAACTTTTTATGTGGGATAGTAGTGAGAACTACCTCTGGTATTTTATAGAGATACCATGGCGCTTCCACATATATGGCTAGCCCAAGAGAACATCACATACATCTAGTGGGGCAACATTACATAATACTTTATCCTTGAAGGGATTTATGCCGTATGACAATTGACATTGCTGGCTGACACAAAGATCACGTCCTTGGCGAAGCCACCCGATGTTGTATGGTTGCGGTTGTGGTGTTGTCGACAATCCCAACTGTTTGATGATCTCTGTTGAGATGAGGTTCTTTTGGCTTTCACTATTAACAATAAAATGCAGTGGGGTCCCCTTCACCCACATTTGTGAATGAAGGCGCTCCCCCTCTTCAGGATCTGCTGGTTCTTCTATTTGAATTTCTACGGTTGTGACAATAACAATGGGGTTTGCGTCGATGATCTGTCTTCTACCAGTGTTTTCTGAATCAGATTCTGAATTAGGGTTCGGCTCCTTCTCTTTGATCTCGACCACCTATGACTGTTTTGAGTGACATTCATAGATGTTGTGCCAGGGGATTTTGTGGGAATTGCACCATTTTCCAGTGTCCTTCTTCGTCTTTCTCTTACCCTTCTTTTCCTATGGATTGTATTGGTTTTCTGAAGGCTGGTTGTTAGGGATGTCTTTACCATACTTTGGTTTTTGTGGATTTGCAGACCCGAACTCCCACTTGTTCTGGTGCTTAAATTTCTACTCGATTTTAACAACATATCGTTAAACAACACCTAGTGATAAGATGTCCAAAAAGTTCATTTCAATTTGGATGTATCTGTGTAGAGCCCCACGGTATTTCAGAACCAGATGTCACTTGGAGTCTTTGATACCCATCTTGGTGCGCAAGGTATGGAAGGTATTGGTGAACTATGGCACTACTTGGCTCCTCTCTTTCTGCAGTGTGGTCCATCTCATGTACTGGTTGTCATAGTTGCCAACAGGGTAATATTGTTCCTTGATTGCATCCACAAAAAATCCCAAGTGGGCTCGACACCATATATTCCAGACTCCTCTGTGGAAATTTGATCCCGGTAAGTTTTCCACCAATGTTTGACATGGGGGAGAGCCTTAAGGAGTGTGAAGGTGATGTTTTCCCTATCGATTTAATTATGAACAGAGAAATAACCTTCTAGCAGATTTAACCATTTTTCTAGGGCATCTGCATCTATTTGTCCTTCAAATACGAGAATATAAAAATTAACTTGTACCTTGAAATATGATGTGCCTCCAAAGTGGTCGTTTGATGAAGACACTCCTATTTTTATCGACGGGCATTGAACGATGTGGGAACAATCTCCATCATTTCGTCCCTTTGTCGCGTGAGAGCTTGCTCAAGCAACAGATTAATAGAATCTTATGCTCCGTCCTTTTTCTTTTCTTCTGCCATGGAGGGTTTCTTGGGTGTGCAAGAGAAATTTTCCTCAAGAGAGACAAGCTCGAGACCCAACTTGCTATACTCGAACCTCATTGGGGACATGCGTTGAAAAACGATCAAGAGCAACCTGCTTTGATACCACTGATCCAGATTATTTTTGGCACAAAATGAGAGTGGAGATATCAGACAGAAATATACAAAGATATTGCAAGAGAGCCAATAATATAATAGAGATATATCAGATATATAAAAAGAGGAACATATATACAGTAACACACAATTTCTATTAATGAGTGAAATGTACAAAATTGTAGAAATATAGAGTGAAAGACTCGCTAGAATGTTGACAACTTATCTCTGAGAAGAGATGTGATGACTAATTCCATTCGCAAGAAGATGATTATTACAATGAGGCTCCAAAATCCTTTTTAACATAAAGAAAATCCAAAACCCTAACCCTGAAAGATGAAAATCTAACATTTTTGTGGACCCCGTTTTGGGTGGTTTGGTGTATCAACTTCCCCAGGATGTAACTTTGGCATACGATCTCCATTTGGGGTGCCCGATAGCTCGTTGGAAAGGTATCATCGAGGAGATTCATTTTGGGGGCTCAATCAGATCTGTTGGTAAGTATTAAGGTGATTGATCCTGAAAAAAAATTCATTTGGGCCCTCAAAATGGCCCAAGAAGTTTAGCAACCAAAAAACTACTAAAAACAGTAAATTGCCATAAGACTATTTTGAGCCAGTTGGAATAGGTGGGTGGCCACCGATATCCACTTGGATCAGGGATCGTCTCCCATGAGTGACCTTAGTCACCCCCAAGTGCGGGACCTACATCGAGGTGACATTAGGTGTAGTGTCCCATAGTTATAGCACTTGCTTTTGTGGTTGGGTCGGCCTTTGCCCAACCTACAACTTGTGCCATAAAAATAGCCACAAGAAATTCAAGTAAGAATTACAAGAGAATACAGTGAAAACTTAACATTTATTAAGTAGATTATTTATCAATTATCCCAAGAAATTTCTGAGTATGTAAGCTAGCAATTAGAGTGAATTATGCAACAAAATGAAGCAAATTAGATGGTTGTAGCAGTGTTTTGCAACAACAACAATAAAGTTAGTGAATTTAGCTAAGATAGGGTTAGGAAAGGTTAGTAAAATCCTTGGGTAATGAAGTTTGAGAGTTTGATCAATTCCTTCACAAGAGAGTATGTGAGCTAGTGCCTTTTGGGATATGGAGTCAATTACACTAGCAATTTAACTTGGAGAAATAAATGATGATAGCAATGTTCTAAGGGTGATGAGATGAAGCTGATGAGCTAGCACCATAGGGCCTCAAACTTCAAGTCTCAAAAGATGAATTTGCTAGAGAGCAAGCTCTTTTGGGCTCTAGTGAATTCTTCCTTTTCCTTAGACTCTTGAGAAAAATAACAACAAGTATCTAGAATAAGACTTCTAAAGTGCTAGCACTTTAGGGATTTAGAAGCCTACTCTAGACAATATTCTATTAACAATTTAATAAGTGGAATGATTTTGAGAGAGGAGGAAACACCTTATGCTCCTCTCCTTGGGTTTTAAGCAAACAATTTCATAATATTCAACATGAACAAGAAAAATTTACCATAAAAAAATTCAATGCATGAAATGAAAATTGTAGATCGTACTTACTTCTCCAAGAATAATCAAGCACAAACCCTAGTTGTAGATTTTTCCACCAAGAACAAGCCAAGAGACATCCAAAATTAGCTCCTCCAATCCTAGCGCATGATTAAAAAGATCCAAGTATGCCAAAGAGGGAAAGAATTTCAGTCCTATCCTCTTGTGTGAGGAAGAGTCATGTTGAAAAATGAATGGTGGCTAGCCATACTTATATGGGAAATCCGAGCCACCCTTAGACTTGACCCAAAAGCCATGTCTTTTCAATAATTGATCTTATTTCTTAATTTTCCCATTCAAATTATACAAAATTCATTTTTTACAAAAATAAAACCCTAAAGGGTGACGTCATCCCCTTTTGGGGTGACATTGAGCTCCAAAAATGAAACGTTGAGGTCAAAAAGGTGCAATGTTAGGCCTCCATAGGCCCATCATCATACTGCATGTGCTAACCATCATGTCAAACCTTCCTCCATCAAAGCCTCTAGCCCTGAGTGATGTCATGGGCTAGTAGGGTGATGTCCAAGCCTCCGAAGGCCAACGTCCAAGTGGAGAGAGGTGGGAGCTCGTCTCCTAGCCATGCCAAAGTGCCTCCAAAGGCAACAACCTCCTTCTTCAATGTGAAAATGGTAATCACAAGCCTGCCTCAGACGTGGGGTTTTTGCGTCCATCGTTGGGCTCTGAATCCCCCATGAAGGTTCGAACAAATTCATATCCTCATGAATACCTATCCATCGGGCAAGGTCCTGCAAAGACAAACAAATGTGCCCTCCAAGGGTCCATAAGTCATAAGAATAATGCCAATTAATCCATGTCTAATAATGGAACCACCCAAACATGTGCATCAAACCCTCCCTTTTCAAACTAAACAAATGTTCAAAGACCTTATAGGATTTGTCAAATTTAGGTGTGGGAGGGGTGTTAAGGCATCCTATTGGGCCAGTCAATCCCTAAGTCAAAGGTATTTCCCAAGGGAAACCTACCTAAGTCATGTTTGAGCATGAGGTGGAGTGGGGTAATACTTTTGGGCATGGGGTTCACGACATACAAGGGTTCATATTATCTCATTTATGGGTGCCTTTGTAGAGGGTGTGCTTCCCTTCGTCCGCAACACAACATTTTTCCAAGCCCTTTTTTTCCATTAATTTATTAAAGTGTTTCCAAGTTGAAGACAATAAGGGGCACTAAAAAGAAAATGTATAGTCCATATACGCTCTACCTTGAACATCATGCTTTTCCATGTTGAAGACAATAAGGGGCACTAAAAAGGAAATTCGTAGCCCACATACGCTCTACCTTGGTTGGAATGATTGATTAATTAGTTATTTATTTTACGGGTCCCTCATTTTTTCGAGAAGCGTTTCATTGTTCTACAGATCCCAATGTGAACATCTAAAAGGTTTATGATTGGATTTAATCTTTTTCTAGCTACATTTCCCTCTGGGCCTTCAACCCCTTCTTCCCATGAAATGAGGTACAATCCCTTCTTGGGTTAGTACACCTGAAAACCAAAAATATGAGAAGATGAAATGGAACAAGTATGGAAAATGGTAAGTATGATCGGGAATGGTACGATGAATCTTCAAGGAACCCCACAATAGCACCCCAATATTCCCGAGGGTTACCAACTTACTAGGACGTAATGACACCCACCAAGGTTAAATAAGGAAAAATGTATAATTTCCAAGCAAACGTTCTCCAATTAAGAAAGGATTCTTTGCACATATTCAAATGCTTCAATTTTTAGAGTGACACTTACCATGATACCAGACTTATTACCTCATGAAGCAAGACCTACTGTCCTCTGGGGCTAGGCCAGTGTGATGGATGCTACTCTACTGTTGGTGATGATTGATGGCGCAAGTCAATATAGGATGGGCCCTACAAGGAATTGCTAGTCAATATGGCTCTCGACACTCCATGTTTTCTACTTGTGGGTGTTGAGACATGATCTCCTCAGTTACCCCTAGTTTGAGGGGGTAACATGGCACACTTCTCTTGGCTTCCATATTTGTCGACACATGTGGTCTCTTCATTGTACTTTGACCTCTTCTAGAAGGTCATCTTGCTTTGTGAGGATATTTTGGGATGCATTTTATTATTATTTGTATTTTCCCATAGTTTTACCGGGCTCATGGTTTTGAGATAACACATGGTTTTATATTGTATTTGAAGAGGAGCTTCACCAATAAAAGGAAGACTCCTCCATTTCAAATCATTGGAGATTAATGAGAAGCTTGGATAAAGAGTTCTATTGAGTATCTACTGATCTCTTTGTGATTTTCTAGTAATGTTCAAGGGTTAGATACACACTCTTAGAGGTTTCTTGGAAGAAAAAGTCTACTACAAGGTCAAATAAGTGTGAAATTCTCCACTTGGAAGGGTTCTCACTATAAGTTCTATCACCTTCCTTTTTTATCATTAAAGTTCTTTGTTCATGCATTAAGGTAGGATGTCTAGTGTCTCTTTCCTTTTGCTCAGCCAGTCTTTGTGTTCACCTTGCTAGTACCAGGAAAGGCTATTCCATGAACCAATCCTCCTTAAACCTTCTATCCCTAGGTAGTGCTTGAGGGGAAATCCTCCAGGTGCCATCAACACTACCATATATTAAGCCCTAGTCTTCACTTGGACGTGAAGTGGTGACCCCATAAACCTTTTGAAGCACTGGTTTTCTTTTTGTCTTCAACCACCCTAAAACTAAAAAGCATTTTTTTCCTTTATTCATTTTCTTGAGCTTCATTGAATAACTATAATCAATTTATAGTTGTTAGATCCCTCACTTTGCCATCTCAAGCTAACTATTGAGGGTTTGAAAGTATTTTTCTAGCTATATATCCTCACACAACCAAACCCTAGGGGAAAATTGCATCATTTAATCAAGTCTAACCTTTTGTTTGCTACCTAATAAGTGCCTTCTAGGGACATCAATCTGCTATTCCAAATTGCAAAATCTCAAGAGGTTTGATCCAATGTTTATCCTCCCTCTTGGAATGTCATTGCAAGGTTTCTTATTTCAGGCCGTCCCAACAACAAAATCGACCCTCAAGTTAACCCAACACTGCTCCAAATTTGCTAGACGTTGTCCCTTCTCCTCATTGTCTTAACTATAATCTGCAGGGTATACTTGTGGGCTAGTGGATTTTTTGTACCTATTTCCGAGGTTGTTTGCTTGTTTGATTGTATGGTTATATTGTTTCTCTAAATCCTCTCCCACGACCTACTAACCCTCCAAATCGTTACCCCTTCTACCCTCATTTAATTGTCTATTTTTTGCAGAAATATACAATGGTCAAGTGTGGTTCATTTGTTGTTTTTTTCAAGACATAATTGGATCGTGTTACTTTCCCTTAGAGTGTCCATACTTACCATTATTCTAGATTACCTCCAACAACCTTCAAAACATGTGTGACATTACCTATTAGTTAAACATTGATATTTATTCACTGCGATACTACTTCTTCTCTTTATTTATGATATCATGTATTAATGGTTTGAATGGTTGTAAATTACTATTGTCATAATAGTTCATATCATGCTTAAAGGAGTTTCATGAATACTCATTAAATGCTTCATTAATTGCACGTACACATGTTGTTGGTCCTTTACACTATAATTCTCATAAGCATGCTTTGTAAATGATAGATGTGCTCTTTATTTGTTAAAATTGCTCATTGAATAATTTGTATAATTTGTATCGGTGAGAAACTTAGTTCATTAAGGTTAAACTAGCACAGCTGTTAACTCGTGGCTGGTGAACGTCGAAAGGCGGTTGGCTGTTAAACTTTCGATTGGCGACTGCTGGTGATGCCAAAACGCGGCCACCTTAATACTTTAATATTTTTTAATCAGGTAGAAGTGGCAATAAGTTAGTGAACACAGTAATTTTTAAACACGATTAGGTAAATGTAAAAAAGTAAACATATAAACGGATGTTTTTATAATAGCTCTGAAGTTAATGGATGAAGTCAGAGCCATTCATTTATTTTGACCACTAAAAATATTCTAGGCATATTTAATCTCGTCCATAGAAAACATATTAAAAACTAAAAACCTATTAAATATGCCCATTGTATATAGGTATACACCTTTCGAGTAAATATTTTATATTATTTAATTGAAAAAAAATATGAAAAGTCACAAATGTCATGAAGATTTCAAGAGACTTGTCTAAAAAAAACATCCAAAAATCATAGATCATGTATATTTATATGTGTATCAAATTAATAAAAGATATATCACGCTCCATTTTGATGTATTCTAATGACATAGCGCCTGTAATTCTTAGGGCCTGAATTAAGCTATGGCAATAGCGTAATGGTTTAACATCATGGGAGTGCTCCATGACAATTATTAGACAGAGGAAAAGAGGAGAGCTTGTTGCGATCTGAAGCCATGGATCTGAAAGCCACGAATCTCGCATGCTGCCCATTTCTCACATTTAGGCTCGTTTCATGACGATGTAATTTGTTCTGAGAAGACCATTCACTGCTATTGCTGCTGGGGGAAATCCTTGGCTCCGTCTACGTTCTGAGTCTGCTCACTAATGCTCTTTCCCATGGGACTTTCACTACTCTCTTCTTGATCCTCGTGCGGGCTGTAGGAACTTTCTTCCTGACCGGGCAGTTACTCTTTTGTGTAAAATCGCATGGTTCATCTGGCATGTGAAATTCTTCCTCTTCGTGACCAAATGGCTCCTTCTCTTCAGGCACTGTCGGGATCTCAGCAAGATAGAAAGTATGGAAGGCATTGTCTCCGCCACCAACGGTCTTGTCGCTGGGAATCTGGTCATCAGGATGAATGTCGAGCTCGAGGCAATAGAGCTCCTGGCGAGCATTTCCGACATGGATACCTGGCATGTCAGTGGACATTGATGGTGTCTTAATTATTATATTAATAGAATTGTTTGATAAAGAAGAGCTTGTTGTTTGGCGGAAGCGAAATCCGATAATTTGCGATCAATTTGCTTTTTTATTCAGCTTTTTAAAAAAAAAAACACGAATTTGAATACGGTCAAATTTTTAAAGGTAGTCTGAGTTTTTCATGCATTTCAAATTCTTATTATAAAGTTTTGTACCATTTTAAATCAATAAAGATATTCAAAAAATCGATCGAGTTCTAGATTAACCTAAAATTTAAAAGCTAACCCTAAAAAACCAACAGAAAAAATAAATCGAAAAGATTACTGCGAGTTAACCCACTCCATTACAATGTACCACCTTCGATATCAGTTCGATCCCTGGGTTCAAGATTCTAGCAAACTTCAAAGTGGGTGGTGGCCTGAGCACAGGTGTTCCTCTATGATCAAGTAGGTGGCCTGAGCTATGATTGGAATGTCGTTTCTTTTTCCTGTAACTTCCTTGTAATGCCCACACTGGCTCATTTTATATCCACCTCCTGCCCGTTTGCAAGTTTTCCTCTATAGACTGTACCAAGGCTCCCCACGCCGATTCTCTTCGATTCTAAGAAAGCTCATGGTCGTGATCTCAAACTTGGATAAGGTGAATTCCTCGTCTCTGTCTCCTTCAGGTTTTTTGTCATCTCTGGGTTTCTCCGATCTAGAGTCTTTTCTGACATCAAAAGTGTCATCTTGGCTTCCATGGAGACTGTCGAGTTGTTGCCGCGAGGATCGATTTTGAATTCCATGAACCTGTAGAGAAATCCGCTGGAAGTATCTCCACCGTGCGGCGCTGGTTTCCATGTGAGTGTTCATGACCAACGACCATGTCCAAATTGCATTAACCAAAAACATCCCGTGTGTAACCAACAACATCCCGTGTGAGGAATTTCAATTGTTCAACAGATTCATAAGGAAACCGGTCATTAAGCCCTCGCTTTCATCCATCTCATAAACCTTGGGGATTTGGAAATAGTCAATAGAGGTCAGGGTTTATGGAAAGGATTAGAGGCAGTGAACAAGGGCTATATGGAGATCTCACGTGACAACATGGAGCAGCGAGGCCATTAGAGAGTGTGAGTTATCACCAGATCATAGAGACCAACATAGTCAAAGTATCAACGATGCATTCAATCGTGAAGATCAATTCAACTTCAAAATCATCAAGAATAATTGTAACTTCAATTCAACTTCAAAATCATCGAGAATAATTGTAACTTGCAAATAGTTTTTTTTTTAAGTTTATTTGTAATTTTTGTAGTTTACTTGCCAATGGTCTTCCACAAAGACATCATTGTATGAAAAGCATAATAAGCTATTGGTGCAAATCAAAGGGCTCACTAATAAACATAATTATTATCAAAGTAGAGTGTACTAGAAGGAAAAAAGAGACTAATATACTGAAAAAAGGCTCTAGATGAGAAACGTTTCCAAATGCAGAAATTACAAGAAGTACTAGTACAAGATAAAAAGGATACAAATACAAGGTTTGCAGATGAAAACTCATAAAAAATCGACCCTAGCAATAGGAAAATATTGCATGATTGAATCTATATTTTATATTTGGTAGGAGATCATCTAGTATATGGATTCATTTTGTGTTAATAAATGCCAATATTTGATGCTTTTAGTTCAACCATGTTGGAAAAAATTGGAATGAGATAATGGATAAGGAAAACATAGCCTCTACTGCTATCGATTTCATAGATAATACTTCTAAACAGAAATTGAAACAATTGGCAATTTCATCTACAATTGTTGTAGTTATGAAAGCTAATAAACTTCTTATCAAAATGTTTGCAATGCAAATGGACCAAGCAAAGTGTAATTCCATCTATCATGATATTAACGAATTCGAAAATAGGATTATGTGTTTATATAAGTTAGGATTACCATCTCCATGGAATTATAAAAAAATGATATTAGAAAAAGAAAATGACAAGTTTGATTGCTGAGATATACAAAAAAAATTAGAAGGGATGGGAGAATGGAAAAATCCTTTGACATCACAACGAGTGATTTTTCCAATGCGACCAAGTTTGGAGTTATTAATTACATTGTCAAAAGAGTGTGCAAAGACTTTCCACCAATTTCATTTGCAGTGTACATCGACTTAGATAAAGTAGATTGTCATATGCACAACATCTATTATCCAACACGAGACAACTAGGAGAAAATGACATCATTGGTAAGAAAAGTTATGCTAAAATCCACTAAAGGGGCATCATAGTTAGTTGTCAGTAATTGAAGTAGTTGTTTATGAAACTTCTTGGTATCATGGCATTGATTATTTCAGGAATGCAAAATAATTTGGGAATTTTTCCTAACTACTTTATAATGATCTTAATGATCTTCTAGTGCTATTGATTTCACCTTTCAATTATTTGGAAGTTTAGCCAAAGGGAATCACTAGTGATAAAAAGGAGAAATGAAGTCATTTCTCTTTTGAGCAACATTTCAAGGCTTCTAGGATTCACTACTCGGGAAATCAAGTCTATTTTCCTCTATTTTGTATAAGCATTTTAAAGTTCATCATATCCTATTCCTCTTTAAACTTGTAATTTGAAGGAGTCACTTCCTTGTATACTCTTCCCTTTGAGAAGCGATTTTGTGGCATTGCCCCATTATTATTTGGGCTGGTTGTAAGGACTATGAAGTATGCTATGCATTTTTTGATACTTTTAATGCCACACTTAATATAAACAAAGGTTCTACAATTTTCTAAGTATATTTTGAATGATTATTCAATGTTCAAGATAATTTGAACTACTGTATTTACTTCATTAGTGCCTAATGCATTTTATTGTTTTATCTTTAACTATGAGAGACTACCTTTATCTTTGATATTAAAAGTATCTATGTATATTTATATCATCCACATCCACCACTAAATACCTAATTTCATTGTCTTATTGTCTAGATAAGTTTCCCTTATAGTTACAAAATATTGTGTTTTATGCTCTTATACATATTAAATGTAGCTCTCTTTCAACATACATAAATTCTTTAAAATAATTTTGTTGACAGTAAACTAAAATATTTTTATATTAGGGGTACCATCTTTGGCTATTGGAATCTTCCATTCATGCCTAAAGCGGGGAGGTTTTTAACCTCCAGTGGATGCACAACATAGTTCATCTCGAAGGGAACATCTTGAGGAACAACAATTTCCATGCTTGGTTGAGGAAAGACTCGAGACAAATCCAAGGAGACTAATTTCTATGGTAGCTCGGATAGGTGCCTCTGCATTGGCTTAGAGTCGAAGCATGCAGAAGTTGTCTGACAACTTTTTTAGGCTTTATTTTTATAAAATGACTTTGATAAAAAAACACATTAATTAATTAGATAAAATCCAAGGAGACTAACGATTATGGTAGCTCAGACAGGTGCCTCTGCATTGGCTCATAGTCGAAGCATGAAGAAGTCGCCCGACAACTTTCTCAGCCTTAATTTATTTTTATAAATTGACTTTTATCAAAAAGCACATTAATTAATTATTAATTAATGTTGTCTTTGCTAAAGTTCATAAAGTAAATTTAAGTGAACTTTAGATTATATCATGATCGTTGATCTTGATCGATATCATTTGTAGATCGAGGTGAAGATTATGAGGTTGGAGATATGGAGGTAAAATAAGCTAGAGAGAGGAAACATCGTCTCACTGTGATAGGTGAGAGTTGGAGAGTTGATGAGAAGAGGAAGAGAGAACAACAAGGGTGCATTTCCCAAAGAAAGGGGCACATTTCCCAAGGAAAGGGCGTGCATCCCAATATAAGGAGGGCATAGTTCCCAAGGCATCCATACAACAACATGTGTGGTAGACTGTAGTTATTGTAGAGTGCACATGTGGCTGTCTACACATTTTCCAAGGAAACACACAACAATTAATGCGAGATTTACATGTTGTACAACAATTGGGAAGTGTTGGAATGATTCCCAATGCAACGTATAGGTTCATTTAATGTTGTAAATTTTCTACTGTAATTTTCAGAATTATCGATGGGCTCGATAATCAAGAAAATATCTCATTTGTTGGTTTTCCCTTCATGGTTTTTCTAGGGTTATTCACCCAAAAATTATTGTGTCAAATTGTGTGATTGGTTTCCTATTTCCACTATGCATTTACTGTTATTATGCTCAATGTATTTCTATTCATAAAAATCAGATCTAGAATTTTATTGTTTTCCATGCATGCATGCATCTGAAATTTATTTTTATTGGAATTAGAGTTCATATCTGAGCTTAAGAAAATTAACATGGTATGAGAGTTTTTTTTCTGAAAGAAAACCAAAGACTTTAGCACAGGGATATGCAGAGATTTGCATGTTTATTTTCACAAGGTGGTTGTGGGCTTAGTGTATCAGTTGGGCAGTGAAGATGGTTACTAGTTTTAGATTCAAGGATCA
>JZKD02S1625064.1:118357-156893 GCA_000966675.3 Picea glauca
AGTTATAGTCTATATAATAATGATCACTTCTATATCTATATAAACCCACTTCAACTTCCTTTTGAAGTTTTAATAGATTTTCTTCTATTCTTTTCATAGGATAAATACCATCAAAATTTACACAAACTGTTTCTACATCTTCTTCTTCACTTGTAGAGAAAAATTCATCATCATCATTGCAATCAAGGGTTTTTGAGGGTTCTTTACCTTCATTTGAAATATCTTCATGATCTTCCTTTGTGCTATCGTCACTTGATTCTTTATCTTCACTTGAAATGTTTTCAAAATCACATTTAGAAATAATGCATTCAAGAGTTTTTGGAGATTCTTTACCTTTAATGATCTTGATGGAGTGATGTTCAACCTCTTCCTTCTCCTTCTTGCTTTGATATGTCTCCTCTAGCTTTATCCATAGATCCTTGGTGGAAGTGCATTGTCCCATGCTCTCTTTGATAGGGCTTGAGAGTCCACTAAGAATGGCCTTGAGAGCCAATGCATCATTCTTCTTTCCTTCTCTTTGAGCTGCAAACTTTGACTTGTTCTTCAATGGAATTGATCCACCAATGGTTGCCTTCAAAATAGCTGCTCCCATTGTCTTCAAATGCAATCTCATATCTATTCTCCAAGTAGAGTAGTTTTCCTCACCAAGGATTGGAAATTCATCATCCATTTGTGTGTCTCTGGATCTCCTTCAAGCTTGTAGTGAAGGCCCGCTCTGATACCAATTGTTGGAAACACCGACCACACTTAGAGGGGGGTGAATGAGTGTGGGACTCTTTTTCCCAAAAGCTTCCCTCTTTACAAAAAACTCCTTAGTTAACATTCAACATTTATTCATTACCCATTGTTGTCATTTATAACTAGTTAGATGTGAACATATATCAACAACACATATAATCAATAAGTCATCACCACAAGCAACACAAAGATCACAAGATGTATGTAAAATTTTTCTTTTTATTATGGACAACAATTCAAGGGTTTATCAACAACAACTGAATAGAGTACAACTCTACAAGAGCACCGGCTCTACAATGCAAGACTCAACTTACACCCTCAGCACCAATTGAGATGAGGCAACAATCCTCAACATATATCAATCTGTCAACAGGTACACGACTTGTCAGTAGTGCAGCCAGTGTGTGCACGTACCATGGATCACTACAGCCCGCGTATTCACGCAGCCAGTGTATACAATAGACTGCATATACCTTCTGAGAAATTAAGGTTTATCCTTCAAGGTCAACTCAAATCATCTGCAATCAATATATCATTCTCTTTTGTCTCTGATTGTCCAATTTTACCATCAACCAACACATCCAAGCTCTCCAATAGCTTGCTCATGCTCCACAACAAATCAATATGAATGCTATCTCAATCATGTAGAAACAACAAGTATACCATAGCAATCATGTCACCACTAAATCCAAAGAGTACTGCTCACTCCATAAATCAAATCAACCAAACTGAACCACATCATAGAAGCCATAGCAAGAATTCCATAAGCATTCATAACACATCAAGCAATAGTATCCATCAAGAAAATAATGTAACCATACTAGTGTCTCAGTGATATATCTGAGGCCATAGAATGCATATTTGGAACCTGCCTCATCATCCAAGAGATTGGCACCAACTCAAACACAAATCTCCATGATTTTATCCACTGTACGCTCTCTATACATAGTCAACATGTGTATACCTTCAATGTATACGCACCCTATACAAAGACAACCCACGTATACCTCAGAAACTAGGGTTTTTGAAGCTCCGAGAATTTTTCCGTCAATATCTCCAACATTGCCGAAACTTTGATGCGTCCATCGGATCCTCCTCTCACTCTCTTTCTCAGAATAGATCTTCAATCATGCTCAAGAGATCCACACCAATAAGATGCTCTCACAAGAAGCTCTCCATTAATACTCCAAAAGATATTCACAAGAAGCTCTCCATTGATCCACAAAAAGGATGTACACTTCACAAGAGATCCTAGCTTCTTATTTATACTTTCATCCTCTAGGTCACTTAACCCATTTCTAGGTCACTTAACCTATTTTCCTTATTTTAGGGTTAACCACTTTTCATAAATAGAAAGTTCTCCAATATTTTATCATTTAAATATTCCTTCTTGATTTTGTCACTTCTTTATCATTTAAATATTGATTTCTTCTTTTAGATCACTTTGACTTCTTTGACCTTGGGGGATTCAAGTTTTCATATGGGGGTTCTCCAACTTCATAAGGCCATAAATCTCAAACCGTGAGGAGTTATGTGACATTCCACATACCACCGGAAATGGCATGACAAGCACTATCCATCTATGATAGTTTCACCAACAAATTCATTGATCTTCATCTCATTATTCCACATACAAGCATGAGTCCTCTGACCATTCTTCTAGGATAACTCAATCCACAAAGCGTCTTCTTGTGAGGGATTTCACGATAAGGGGACCACTTTGGATTTCATCCATCTATGCACCTTATCAATCATGATAAGACAATAATGAGTCATCTTTTCATCAAACAAACTATGCATCATCATGTATCAATAACAACTCATTGATCTATCTTCATCTATGCATCATATCAATGATCCATCTTTATCAATTGGTTTCCACTTTGACACCTACCATTCTCATCAAGAACTATGCATCATATCAATGATCCATATTTACCAATTGGTTTCCACTTTGATATCTATCATTCTCATCAAGGACTGTGCATCATATCAATGATCCATCTTTATCAATTGGTTTCCACTTTGACATCTATCATTCTCATCAAGGAAAATACATATACATTGTTCATCAATCATCAATCAATCCATTACTCGACATCAATTAATGACATCAATCAATCAAACCATTTGCATCAATGCCGCATGATCCAACAATCTCCCAAATAATCAAACCATTGGCATCAATGACAACATGATCCAACAGAGGGCATGAATATAGATATACCAGCGGAAATACAAAAGCCACAAAACTAGGAAACAAAAACCCTAAAGGGGGTGCCACCAAAGAATGTCGAAGCAGATCAGAGAGTTAATGGAATGACGGTGATTTGAGAGTCAACAGTTGAATATCCGAATGAGTTGCAGACGACCATATCAGACCACCCAACATAAGGGATGGTTGAAGATGCCTCAGATTGGCCAGAATGGTATACAGAGGAACAACCAGAAGTTGTTGGAACTTCGAGCCAACCACCACCAGTGAAGAAATATAAGATATAGACACCCAGGTCACCTCACAAGAAACATGCAACATAAATCGTTCTACTGTGCATACTAGAGGGGGTACAGGTAGGACCAGACCTGTTGGGCTATATAGGGAAGCTCAAATACTTTGACCACGATGTAGCAGACAAAGAAAAGTTCCCAGAACTTGTGAAGAGGGTATTCTTACAGACTAGAGGCATAAATAAGGTTGGGGAACCGGTCGATCAACCACTCCAATGGGAAACGGGGTTGGAGAAAACATGAATTTTAGGTCTGTTGGACCTACCACATTTTGGCAGAGGTCAACACGTGACCGCATGCATCAAACCATTGTCAGTAGTTATGCATGGCGGGGACATATGATTGGTTAAGCTCGTCTCAATAGATGTTGAGCTTATCGCGAAGATAACTGGGTTACCAATTCGGGGTATGGATCCCGCACAATTTCTGGATGAAAAAGCCAGGGAGAAAACACTAGCCGAAGAGATGAAGAAGTATGGTACCAACAGAGGGAAAAGAGGGATCATCATCAAGAGGATCAATGATGCTGTGACACAACTGGGAGCAAAAATCTTGGCCTGTAAGCTGCCAAGAAAATTCCGCAAGGAGGAAGTTCCAGCTGGAGTTGTCATAGTTGTAGCTCAATGTGCAGAAGGCACCATAGTGAGCTGGGCACCATAGCTCTTGAATTTATTAGTGGATGACTACAAGGATGTGCATGATCTAGGAACATAGTTTCACTACTCATGGATGATCACATTGATAGCCTTCATGGGATGGAAAGAGCCAAGGTATGTAGTTTTTTGTACCAGACCCAAACCGAATAGGGAGCAAGATATTTGCTGCTCAGAGCCAGGCCCGAGGCCAGGAGCAAAAAGGAGAATGGGGCCATCTTTGAAGGATACCTACGCGACTTGCAAGAAGCCATCTCCAAGATGTGGAGAATAACACCAGAGGCCGTCATGCGATATGGGAACATTTCCAACTTCAGGGCCACATGACATACAATGTGGATACAGGCACGAAAGGATCCTACTAAGTAGTGGCTACAGATGCACTATTATATCACAGAGGGTGACATCGACATGGTCATAAGCGAATGGGACAATGAATGGAGGATTCCATCCATCACCCAGGATATACCGGAAGGAACAACAGAAGAAGAGGCAGGGTAGGAAGAAACCCGACCAAAACAAATCCAAGTGCCCAAGAGATGAAGAATAGGCCAGGGAAAGACAACACAGACAGACGAAGGGCTAATGAAGATAGGGCCCCAGAATGGGAAGAAACATAAAATGCAGTTGGCCAAGGAGCAACAGAAACAGGCCGAGCCTGCGCAATAGACCACAGTAAATCCAAACCCACAGTAACCAGGGGGAAACAAGAGGCCAACCACACAACCAAGAGGCACGCGCAAGAAATCAAAGGCCCAAAGAACACTTCTAGAGTATATAATCACGAACGATGATGGGGAAATGATATCCCGAATGGTCTAGGACTGTTTATCCGAGGACTTCGACCATGCTGCGCACCATAGGGATAGGATTGAAGAGCAATTGGTAGACATGTGGAAGCTCCTAAATAAAATCGGGAAGGGAATCCAACAAGCAACAGGGGAATCAAATCATCAACACCGCAGACAAAAGGAAGAGTGGAAAAAGAAGAACGAGATTCAGTCCAGGAAATACTGCAACCACATGTAACATTCCACATCACCCCTAGTATGTTGCACATGGACGAAATTATGGGGTAGACACCCTTGAAGGACTTAAGCCAAATCCAACTAGTGTTGACGAGGATACCAGCCGAGGCACTACATAGGTTGCAGGTTAGCATGAACCATGAGATATAGTCTTGAGCACACAAGGACTTAACCGAATTGAAGTAGGCAAGGAAGAAAATATGACGTGCTAGAAATAGTCTATGAGCATTCTAAATATGAGACCTAGGAGGAAAGGGAGCACATAAAAGGATTGGAGCAGAAAGTGGTAGGAACTTACAAGAAGATTCCACAGGCCACGCAGAGAGAGGAAATCACAGCAGCATAAAATATTGATTGGATTGCACATGAAATTGATCAATATCATAAGGAGATAGAGAATCTCCGGGAACAAATCACACCAACCACTCCACCAGCAATTAAGGAGCAAAGGAAGCAGGAAGCAACAACACAACTGCAAGAGATAGAGCACCAGGTCAGCACAACAATTGACTTGTTTGATAAAGCAGTGCAACTTTGGACTAGCTTAGAAGAGGATCAACAGGCCCAACAATGGGACAAGGAATAAGAAAGGATCAACACAACGATCCAAGAGCTCAAGCAGAATAAGAAGACAATACCAATCACATAATGTGTCAAAGGGATGCAGGACATGAAGAGATTGCAGGCAGAGCTAATCACTGCGCAAACCCAAAAACAAGAGCGACAAGCTCAAATGGAACCGTTGCAAGAACGGGTAGCAGAAGTGCTGGCACAAGCAGAGGAAGCCAAGGCATGTATAACATAGACCCAGGAAGAGTGTGTGGAATTGATCAACAATGACATTGCGGTCTAGACGGTGGACACACTCAAGGAGAAGACTGCGCAAACGCAGGCACAGGTAGCAGAGTTGAAGGAAAAGTTCCAGGCGATCACCAAGGAGATCGAGGGAGCACTCAAAGGTTAGGTGGCTCGGGATGAGCCACACGTCAGTGTTGGGGGCCTGTTGGAGGCAGGCCAAAGTGGAAAAGCATGGCATTTTTGGGAAAGAAAGCATGCACGAGCAAAGGAACAACTGGAAAAAAGCACAACACGTGCACATGCATGGAAGGAAACAATTGGAAGGAAGAACATCACAAAAGCATGGGAGGAAGACCTAACGACAACAGGGTTAGGGTTTTGTTAATGCATTCTAAATGGCTAAGAAGCCAGAAGCATATAAATAGCGATATGTAGGTATCACAGGGGGTTGGATTTTGTGTTGTTCAGTTCACTTCAGAGTATTATTATGTTATTGTAGTTACACATGAGTTTATGCGAGAGATAATGTTTTGCTGTAAGACCTATTTTGTATAAGTTGTTGAGCTAGAGAGGATGAGGAAGGGTATATATTGAGGGTTAGATCGCAGGTTGTGGAGCCTAGTGTGATCTAGTCTGCCTCATCTAAGATCTCACCCAACTGAGAAGAGTTGTAAGAACGCGATGTTGTAGATGTGAACATAATATAATAAAAGAGTTGAGAGCCAAATCTTTGTGAACGTAGCCCCAGGAGGGGATGAACCACAATAAAATTTGTGTTATGTGATGAGTGTTTGCATATCTTATTGTCTAAAGTAGTTATTATTATGTTGAATGAATGAGTTATTCTATTTCTTGTTTAAGTGCTTTTGCGATATTAAGGGAACAAGCCTATGGATTTACTCCATAAGTTGCGAATAATAGTATGTTGCATTGACTAGTCATAATAATGCTTCAATATTTAGATAACTTATCTCACACTCAATCCTAGGTTGTAAACAGCTGAGTATTACAACCACCCATTAAAGCTATCTCGGGTGAGACTGCACAACGCATTCTATGTGCTGTGTTGCCTTATGGTTTACCAAGAGGGCCGATAGTTTTATAGGCTTTGTTGGAAACCCGAACAAACATGAACCCTGGGTTAATAAAATCAGACAATATATGAGAGAAGTAACCAACATTATTGAACCCCAAAGTCACACTTGGAAAGATTTGCAGAAAGTTGTTTCTCTTCCAATAGTTGTAATACTCTGTCAACATATTGTACATGCTCTTCCTAAGATTAGTTGTAGATTAGCATGTCATCAAAAAATAATAACATAAATTTTCTAAGGAAAAGATTGAAAATAGAATTCATCAAGCTTTGAAATGTTG
This sequence comes from Picea glauca, assembly GCA_000966675.3. Classification (NCBI taxonomy): domain Eukaryota; kingdom Viridiplantae; phylum Streptophyta; class Pinopsida; order Pinales; family Pinaceae; genus Picea; species Picea glauca. The sequence goes on from JZKD02S1625064.1 coordinate 125,457, forward strand.
AAGGTGAATTAGTAAGTCCAAATGGCATAACCAAAAAATCATAATGACCTTCATGTGTTATAAAAGATGTTTTGGGATTGTCTTCCTACATCATTCTAATTGGATGATATCTCGAATGAATATTGCTAGGCTGTTAGTTTCCATTTCGATTCATACTTGCACGCACACTGACCTTCCTAACACTAGGGCGATTTAGACCCAGGGTTAGTCCAGAGTGTGTCCAACAAAACCCCAAAGCATCGACATATCAATCCTCGTCCAAGGCCGAGGAAAGTCTCACCCGAGATGTAGAGATGATCACAAAGACCATAAGGTCTTTTTTCAATGATGAAGGATTAAACATACTAAACATTACTGCAATTCACATCCATATAACTCAGATCTGATACTTCATTAAAGAATATGAATGAAAACAATACACATCCACATTCAACCCATTCATAACAGACATAGAATAGATTGGAACTACCATATATTCATTACTGGAAGTATTTCATCACAATAGAGCTATACATTATGTTGAACAATTGCCTATGTGTTAACAAGCATAATTGACCACTCAACAATGCAAGAGAAACAACCTGGTTCAAGCTCCTTAGAACAAAACCCAAGTCGTTTGGTATGATTGTTCCTGATGGGTTTTATGGCTCCGTTAGCTAATAAGATGATTTTCTCCTGGAGGGGAGACTTCGTTAAAGCTTTTCTAATCTAAATACATTTTGTTAATCTAAAAATGCAAATTTAAACTAATAAAATGCAGTTTTAAAACTACAGAAAAACAAATAAATTAATACAAACCTATATACAAATTTAACAATTAAATGTAATCTAATCTAATCCACAATTGTGTAGCTAAAAAAGCATCTGTAGTTAAAGGTTTCATTAAACAGTTTTACAATAATTAATAAAGGCAATTTGAAAGCTAGAGAAACATCTCTAGTTCTTGCCGCAAAAAACACTAATTGAAACTATTAAACATTCTAATTAAAAAATAACAAAATAAACCCTATCTCACGAGAGAAAAAATAAATAAAACCAATTTTGTCTATAATGAAATATTAAATATATGATAATCAAAACAAGTGGAGAATGTTCCACATTGAAATTATCATATATATTATTAAGTATAAAAAGCCTTCCGTTAATCGTTAGATATCAATCATACAGATCATGAAGAAACGTTTTCATTTTTGCAGAAACAAAATCAATTAGAAGTTGATATAATGGATTGAAAATTAATTGTAAATTCCAAAAAACATTTTGAAATGTAACACTCATTAAATCTTCGAATAGAAACTGAAAAACCATTTCAATTCCATTCAAACACATAGAAATATATAGTGAATTCCAAAAAAGATAGACACATTTTGTTTACGTGCAATAAAAAAACATTTGGAAATAAGCATTAAAAATGTCCTTCAGATCATATACCAATGTATAAACAAGTCACTATCATTTGTTTCAAAAAAAAATCTCCTTTCATTCATCGACCTTGAGCAACGCCTCCATCTCCTTTCTTCTGATAAACCACCGTTTTGCAAAGAAATAGTAAACAAAAAAAGAGAGAAGATAACATTCTTCAATATTAACTCTCTGGAGACCTCCCCCCTCATGGTCGTCTTGTCATACTCTATTTATAATATAAAGAGTTATTATAACAAAAGATCCATTTCATAATTGAAATCTAAAAATAAGAAAGAGATCCCTAAAATTGGACAACATTATTATTGTTCTAGTGAGTCGATATCATACACTAAATAAGGACTTCTCAAATCAAACAAGTCTTCACTAATAGGTAGACATGACAAGTAGGTATAAAAATGAGTCATTGATACAAATGCATCTTAACTGCTCACAAATTCCTTGCAATAATCTTCAAAACTAGTGATATATTTTGATTGATTTTCTTTGACGTATTTAGATAAAAGGATCATGCCATGATCAACTTCATAACTAATAATTGACCCCTGTGAAATACAAAAACAAAACAAATCAATAACTTAAATATTTTAAGAGTGGCTACTGAGAATATTATTTACAAAATAATAGATCAATGAGCAACTGAGAATAGTATTTACAAAATTAATATGGGGACCTTTAAAATTTTGAGCAAAATTTAACGGGATTTGTTCGTGCCCAACAGATGGCGATACATTGGGAGAAGCAGTTATCTCTTATTGATTAATCTAAAGAATTAAAACACAAGGAATTGAAGGATAAATGTTTCTTGCATTACTAATTTCTAAAACTATGATTTCTTTTTTATCCATAATGGTTTATATAGATAAAAATTGAACTTTAAAAAATGGTCAAAAATAGTAAAAATATTTCCACTATTATCCAAAGATCTTGGAATAATAAAAAACTAATTTAATAATAAACAAAGTAAAATTTACCAGGAACCAATTCTAAGAATAACCCGGTCACCAAATGAGTAACTAGTATATAAGGATAACCCCAATACCATAGGCATGGCCATTGCAGTCAAAAGGCATCCATAGCCTCAATATGGATACCTTTTAACCCAAATTAAATGCTCGGGTCCCATTACACTGGTTATAAATTAATGGTTAAGCACCTTCCTATTTGCTACTGGGGGAGTGAACTCATAATCCCCTTAAATGCATAGGATGACATGAAGATTCTGAAAGATTTACATGTAGATATATAATGTATTTGAATAATGATTTAGAATCTTTTATATCACACACGGAGCCAGGTGTCTATAGCCTCGACAATGATGTGGAGTCAGAATAAAGAGGAACTAAAACTATGGGTAATTATTGCTAATCTCAATTGAGATTGTCTAGTAAATGGGTGAGAAATTCTAAAGTCTCCTTAAGATACATGATGGCGTAAAAGATAAAATGATTACTAGAATCATTGACGTCCATTGGTCTCTTAAAATAGATTCCTTTAAAAGTAAACTAGTTATTGATTATTTATGAAAAGTATATATTCTCTGGATAATAATTGAAAATTTCTACTTGATTCTTCTAATGATAATTAAAAAATAGATATTTCAAAACCAAATAATTATTGTATCATAGTAATAGATTTCAACCAAAAAAAAACATTTCCTTAAAAATATTCCCTTAACATAGAACTTTAGATCTGTCCGAAACAGATATAAAGAAAATGCCCATTAATAAAAACCAAGTGATATTATTTATTTACAAACTCTTTCAAACTTCAAGCAAATTATCAAAAGCGAGAGGAAAATAAAATATAAATACTAATTTATTAAAAAATGAATAAAACATATACACAAACAAAATTAAAATAAACCTTGAACAAAATAACATCTCAGTATGAATCAAAATCATAAATCAAAAGGAAGATCTAAATTTTAATGAATATAATAAATTTGAATTAAATCATTTAAGTGTTTTGCATATAGGTAAGTTCTTTCCTTAAGGTAATGATATATTGAAAAATTCCATTCAAAAATGCATGAGATGTTAGTTTAATCAAGTTTATTATTAAAAAGCAAACAAATATCAGAAAGAAAATCCAAAAGAACAAGAAAAATCCTTAGTTAAAATATTTGCAGTGGTAAGCCATATTCAAGAAATTTATGTCAAGAGAAAATTACTGTGAATTTTAAATATTAACTCTCTTTTAAAATATTCTTGCTGCATATTGTTTGAAAATGATTTGCATTAAACATTTTATAATGAGTTTTGAAAAAACAATGCTAAACCAAAACAATTTTGAACAAGCATACAAATAACAAAGAGAGAAAATAATTTAAAATAAACTTCCTTGACTGTATTTTAATGATGGCTCACCTTGCTTGTTTGATATTAGCGTGTCTTCATAACTTCATTATTCAAGTAGACAAAAGAAAAGAAAACTACTTATATAGAATACAACAAAGACTAAGCTAATTAACCTATTCTACACTACTTTAATGATCGTAACACTAAGTGAAATAAAATTTTCAACCATCGAAGCAACTCCAATGCTGCAAAACCAATAAAATTACTGGCCAGTAACTAGAAACAGGATGTGTAGAAATAACATATAAAAAACAATGCATGATTCTTACCACTTCGATCCCTACTCAAAAACAAGGAGACTATAGCCTTACCATTTTCTGGAAACCTTTTGAAATAATAATCTTCAAACCAATCCACAATCTTGTCCTGAAAATCAGAATGCAAACTATAACCTTGTTGGATAAGATTCCTAAATGGTAAACCAATTTTATGAAAATCGATTGGAGAAATCAAATTACTAGTGTTATCATAGCTCAATGAAAGAAAATTTGTTTTCATGTGTGGAGTAAAATCAAGAAAATTTGACACAATCAATGAATCAACCTGAAGTGTAATGCTTTTACTCAAAGAACAAATGATTATAGGTGAATCAATAGGTATAAATTGGTGATGATTGGAAGTTATTGAGAACGATTTATCAAATGTTTGATTATCATCCACACAATTCATCCTATTAAATCCGATAAAATGGTTCTCATGACTAAAAGTATCTTCAACTTCAACAAGAATGGGTGTATTTCTTTCCTAAAAAATTGGTCGAATATAAACGTCTTGCAGTTTACCTTCTTCCCTTGTGAAAGATTGAAATGAAAAAACATCGAGTGATATTACAAATCGCATTTCATAAGCTTTATGCTTAATAGTTAAATCACCAACACTAAAAAAAAATCGTATTTTGAAGGAACATTGTTATATAAAATAGATAAAGTTTCATGCACATAAAAATTTAAGAATAAATCAAGATATATAGAGTAAAAAGAATTAGAGACAAGGAAATGAAAAGGATCTCTAGAACTAGAGTAATTATTTTCAGTGAAATTTTCAAGAAATTCTTCATTCTCATTTTTACTATGATTTGGAGACGAACATTCAAGCATGTTATAATAAATATGTTTGGGATCAGTATATTCTTTTAAAAAAAAAGAACTTGAACTTTCGAACGTTATATGATCACTCGAAACTACTTCCTGTATGATTGAGAAAACAAAACTTTCATGAACAATTTCAAGTAATGTACCTAACCTTTCTTCTGAACATGGTAGAATTTGTTGATCAAGATTTATATTTTCTACTCTAGTTTTAAAATCAATATGTCCAATCCGTTCTATCAAAATATTAGAATACTTATAATCATTAACGACATGTTTGTGTTCGTTATTCATTGAATTCAAGAACAAATTAGAACAAAATTCGGAAGAAAGTGAAAATATATTTTGATCAACAATAAATTCCTTAAAATATGTATCAGTAATAACATAAGATTGAAAATTTAATTGCTTAGAAGAATGATTAGTTTCCTTTACTATATGAACGATTTTTTCCTCAATTTGTTCTTCTAGTTGCTCGATGGAAGTTTTGTATAGTGTAGAATTCAATTTTTTTGTAGAAGAAATATCCATCTCCCTTTCAGGGAGTATAGATAGAGAATAATTGTCGGAAGAACAAGACATTCCTTCCATTTCTATAATTTCATCTTGGAATTAGGTAGAAGCTATAGATTCAAAAAATTTTAGAACAAGGATTTCTAAATCACTGTTAGGAAAGGATGGAGAGGAAGTTTCTTGGGGTTTTGGAAGATGATTACTTGAAACATCTTCTTGATCAATTTGTGAGAAAAATACATCATGCCGATGAATGTCTTTATATGTATCAAATTTGTCATCTACAACTATATTTTTTGCTGAATAAGAGGGGCATACGAAGTTGAGACAAGATTAAGAAGATCGGATTCACATGGTAGATCACAAAGACGAAACTTAAAAAGTACATGACTGATTCTTATTGAAAGGTTTTGTGAAGGTTTATATTTTTTGATTGACAAATCTCTTAATTCATTGCATAATTTAACATAATCATAAACCTCAAAGGCATCTAAAAACTCATCCACAAATTGAAAGCAAGTGAAAAAATAGTTCACTGGAAAAAAATTCAAACCATTATTTGATTCGAACTTTGAAAGTGTGAGCGAACAACCTGCATAAAATATTTGAATCACTAATATCATGCTTGATGCATTTACACCAAAACTTATTGAGATGATCCTTTGCAGATATGTCCCTTTCACCGTCAAATTGGAGTTTTGACAAGAGAGAAATCGTCTCATTGGGAATACTAGGTAATGGAACATTGAAAGAACATTCCCATACTGTTGGCACAGGGGCAGACCCAGGGTTCAACACTACAACATCGCACCAACAAAACCCTAACTACTGGCCCTTTCAACAACACCTGTGAAGTAGATGAAGTCTCACCCGAGGTAGAGGCAGGGGTGGTTGCAGGAATCAGGTGTATACAACCTTAGTTGGGACACAAATCTGTGATTCTAACACTTAACAAAGCACTCAACAGTTAACATTCATCAATATCTAGTCTTAGTTACAGCGCAGTTAAACCCTAATTACAGAGTATCAAAATATTCATTCAGATCTAAGGTATTTAAGCACTAAGCATATGTACATAAGTCAGATCTAACATCCATCCATATTATTAATCACTAAGCATCAACAGATCTATCTATCATTCATCTATATTAAAGGACTAAGCAAGTAAACACATAAACACATCAATACATCGCACGAAGCATAGCAACACAACATGTACGTGGTTCACCCCCACCCCGGGGATACATCCACTGACTATTCTCTTCTTTATTATTTTTGTTCAAGCTTCTTATAGGCACCTAGTATCCAAGTTCTACTCCGCAGAAGACAAGAGATCTGAGCGCACTCCACCAAATCCTCCTTCTTCTAGCTAGGGTACAACACCAAGCCTTCACACAGTCTCTTACAGTTACTTGCACTATCCTTGTAAGCCTCACACAGTATGCACAAAGCACTAACAAATCTTGATCACATAGATTGAAACTTTATCACTTAACACACCGGCCTACTAGGTCTCTCATTCTTACATCACCTAGATACTTATTTATACATTACAAAATAGGCCTAAACATGGGTAAACCCATGGGCCGACATCCCATGCCCATTACATAATCCTGAATCCCAAAATGGGCCCTAAAAAGGGCCGAGATCCCATGATCTCTGCTTCGTCTTGCGCTCTGCCTTCGACAACTTGTCGAAGTCCCAAAATTAGGCTAACATGACCAAGAATCCTCAAAACTTGGTCAAGGGTCAACAGGTCCCCAACACTCACCTGTGACTCATCCCGAGTCACACTGATCTGACCAGTTCTATTTCAAAATCCTCGAGCTTGGCTCGAGATGCTTCGACTTATTGTTGTTCCAGACCTCCTGTTCAACGAACTCTTGTATGACTGCTTCGTTGACAGGTCCCTCTAGGCGTTGTTCAACTGTAGTGATGACTTGCTCCAGTTTCTCCCCTCGTCCTTCGATCTTAATGAACAATTGGTAAGCCTCATCTTGTACAGGTTGGAGCCTCTGAGTTAGTTCCATAACTCTTCTCTGAATAGTGTGGATCTGCTGCTGGGTAGTGTGCTGCTCTTGGGATCACTTCATTCTTTCCACAGCTAACAGGGGCTTCAACTGCGCCTGTATTGTCTCTGCTTGTTACTTCGCTTCCTGTAGCTGTGAGTCCAGTGCCTTCAATTCTGGATTCTTAGTGAGTCGCTCATATGTCTGGGCACTGCTATCACTCAGTTTCTTGCATTCCATGGAAAGGACTTTGATTCTTTCAATTACGCTTCGAGCAATGGCTTCTCTTTGATCCCTTACATCCTGTAGGGTGTTGGGTATGGTGTGGAGCTCTAAGTCTGCTATTCGTTGATGCAGCTACTGGATAGCTTCTGCGAGCTGCTCTACTTGATGTGTGACTCAGTCTTATGTATGTGGTTCTAATCCTATCATAGAGTGGAGTGTTCTATTGACTGCTTCTTTCACTTCGAGTTGCTTTGCAAACAACTATTATTTTTCTTGTTGCATCTATGCTTTCTCTTCTTCCAACTTTGCCTGGAGAGAAACCTTCTCCTATTCTGCAAGTCGACGTTTTTCTACGAGTACTCCTTGCACTTGCTTCAAGGCATGAGTGGCTTGTTCTGTTTCTTCTTGTGCGCGAGGAAGGCGAGCTTCAACTGCATCATCTAGTCGGAAGAGTTGGGATGCCTCATATCCCAACTCTAGTTTTCCTGATGGCAGGGGCGCAATGGACACTGCGCGGCTGGGATAAAGGGCTTGCTATACCCCTCAGAGCTCGACCTTAATTCTGTCGTACATTTCCTCCTGCTTAGCTTCTTGTTTCTCCACGATTTCCAGCAAAGTGTCGTTTAGGGCTACTATGATGAAGTCAAAATCGTCAATAGTGAGGACAGTCTTCATCTTGGTCATGGTGGCTCTGGATTTCTTTCGGGAAGAAGGTTTCGGGGGAGAAACCTTCCTCTTCTTCAGGGGATCAACCTCCTCTCTGGAAGGTGTTACTTTGCCTTGCTTTTGTTAAGCTCCTTTTCCATTTATCTCTTCTACTTCGTCATCACCCCCTTGGTTAGGTGATACTGAAGAAGTCTTGCTTAAGGAGTTGCTTAAGTCTTAGACCTCTTCATTCTTCTTCCTTCTACTAGTGTCGAGTGTGTTCTGTTCTTTGTGGGTGGCCTCCGGGCTGTCCAGTTCAGGGTCAGACATCTCTGTAGGGTCATCGGGCATAAGGAAGTTTGCAAACCAATCCTTAGTGATCTCCTCAAGGTCCTCTTTCATGAGTTTGTAGTACGACTGAAGCTGCTCCTTATGTTCATCGACTCGTGCTATAATGTATATGAATTGACGATCTGCGCTGAACTTCATCAAGGGTCGAAACCTCTATAGGGTGTTCAGATTCATGCAAGGTTAAGCTTCGATGGATCTCTTCAGCTGAAGGTAATATGTGTGAAAAACAATGTTCGACTACCACTGTTTGTTCATATCGCTCGAGTACCAGAGTGTGGTGAACTTCGCAGCAAGCGGCTCAAACGGTTCAATATCCGAAAAGGTCACACCTTCTGGCATCTCCTAGGAAACAAAGGTGATGAGGATCAAGAGCCAGCTAAAGTGAAACTCATAGCCCTGATCCTATGCTTTGCGACAGTCTAGTTCCAACTGATTAACTAGGTACTTCACCCAGTTCATCTGTAGACCTTCCACGCACTTCTCTGCAAGGTCAATGACAAAGCCCATGACCTGCGTGGGTCGGTTCTTTCTTACTAACTTTCCGACTATTAACTGGAAGGCTAGGCACACTACGTCATTCTAGATGGAGGCTACCTTGTAGCCTCGCATCCCCTTTTCAACATCATCGTATGTCTCCTTGATATTCTATGTTAGTGCGCGATTTGTGGCTTTTCCTGGATAGAACTCTTGCGGGTCAGGTCCTTGCATACTTAATCTGATGATCCTATGGATCAACGTTAGATCGACTGTGATACGATGGTCTAGCTATAAGTATCCTCCATGGTAACATGAAAGGAGTAGCTTGACACAGGCATTGACTTCCTGGTGCCTTCCGAAGTGTGAGATTTTCATTACATTTAACAGGGTGGACTGTGCGAGGTTCATCATCCACGGCTAGGAGATTATCTTTGAGTTCTTCCCCTTCATCCTGGTCAGGTATTTATATGGGGTGAGCATACTATAGTTCTTGCGATCTCCGAGGTTGAAGTCATTGAACTTCAATGCTGCGATCTTGTCTTGTTACGCTCGAACTGCCTATCCCCTTCGGGAGGTACGCAGTAACCGTGGTGTACTCGAAATCTCTTTGCACACCATCATGACTCACCACGCCGACTAGAGGTGGGATGTAGTCAGGCAATATGGTCGGGATCAACTTCGCATTTTCTAGGTCATACTGTGTTTGGTTCTCTTTTCTGCTGAGAGTCGGGATGGTCCGGCTCCGTGAGAAGTCGAAGGAGAGTCTTGCACTCCTCTCGTTGATGACGCTTGTACACCCACAAACATCACTCTTTCAGACATGATTCTCTCAATCATGAGGTCGATGAGTACTTCCTTCATAGACTCTTCGAGTGCGCTAATTTCTTCATACATACATGCTCGTGGTTGAATATCTCGGGTTTGAAGAGTAACTGCTCAATGAAACAAGATTGATGGAAATATCGCAATGATCACTGTGCAAAATTAACTATTTTGCGGGCTTAGATAGTCACGGTTGGCAAAAGTGTTCTCGTTGCGTGGCACGACGAGATAAATAGATAACTTGGCAACAGATCTCTTGCAATGAATGAGAAGCCTTCATTAACTTAGTTCTGTCCATTATGGTGCGGTCCCAACGGTCTGGTGGCGAAATTTATGACCATAAATACCTTTCTACCCGTTCGGGCCATCGGTCTAATGATTATACTGTTCCCAACGACTATATTTCTTCGCCCTGGCGAAGGGCCAGGTGACACAGTTTTGATATCCCGACGAAGTTCCAATTTTGCAAATTTTCCTTCTGCGAAGTTCCCTTTGGAACCTTCTGTAACTTTTCGATCTTAGCTCTCTTCTTACTTAGTTTTCTAGCCTTCTTTTCGGTGAGCTTTGTCTCATAATTCCTTTTTCCATTCTGATTCTTATCTTCTTTTGGCAGAGTGACTTCGCGCTGTTGAGATTCTTTCCTAGAAATCAGGGGTAATACTTCATCTGTATCTGGAATAGGTACTTCAGTCTTCTGTAGGTCTTCTAGTTTTCTTCCCACTTCGACATCCAAGTCTCTGGTTTTAAATAGCTTCACTCGATCCTTCTGTTCTTCAATCAAGTGTGCGATCCTCCTAGTCATGAAATCTTTCAACTCTTGCTTCTTTTGTTCTAAGACTTCTTCTTCTTTCCTTCTGGCCTGATCTCCTTCAATCCAAGGTTTTCCTAGTAACATAGCAAATGGAACGTTGTTCTCAATAAATTTAACAACTTCAAATTCTTTCTCTGTTGAAGTTGCATGAGAACTCATAGATATCTGGGTAAGTCTTCCACATAGGGTTATCAACTTTCCTATGAATAATCATATTCCTCCCAATGAAGGAATCATAACAGGCTCCCCTAAAAGTTTCCAAGTTCTTTTTGTCATGATATTCACATGTGTTTCCTCATCCAGAACACAGTCAATGTCGAAGTCTCCTATTCTTGTTTCAATGCACTCTTTTCCTTTGAAGATCTCTGATAAGCTGATATGTCGGTGGTCATTTAGGTTTTCTTTCATCTGTAGCAATACTTTTTCTGATTCTCTCTGGGATTTTACCATAATCTCAGTTTTTGGATCTACCTTAGGGTTTTCTTGGTTCATATTCATTCTTTTAACCTTAGCAATTATTCTAGGGCAATCCAATACTTCATGGTCCATAGCTCTACATCAAAGACAACTAGATCTTCTACTAGGGCATTCCTTAGACAAATGTCCCGGTCTTCTGCAACTGTAACAAAGGGTTAATCCTCTCTTTCTCTTAAATGATCCCCAACCTTTCTTGTACTGCACACTAGGATCATAATAGCTAACTTGCAAAAAATTCTTTCTAGGATCCTGCATCCAGTTTTTTAGTCCAAACATTCTCTCTATGCACAGGTATAACATGTCTTTCACTATTCTTATCAACTCTACTCATATCAAATCTTCTTTCTTCTATTAGTGCCCTAGTTTTCAAGCTAGGACAAATATTATCAAACATACCTAGATTCATACTCTAGAAACAAAAAATTCCACTTATCTTACTTCTACAGAGCACAAAGCTTACAGGTCTTACCTCTTTAGTCTCACTTTCACCTTTATCAGGGCACAAAGCTCCCAGATCTTACCTCTTTTCTTCAGATCTGACCCTTCCTCTTGGCACAGAGCTCCACAGATCAAGTAGTGCTGCATATTAGGGCAACAATTCTATGCACAAATCTTTTCTCTTTTTTAGTTCAGATCTTCGCACAAAGCTCATTTTTCCTCAGTTCCCAACAATCATAGTTTCGGTTTGTATCTTTGCACAAAGCTTCTTCTTTCTCAGTTCTCAGCAATCACAGTTTTAGGTCCCGACAACGAAACCATTTGTTGGCACAGGGGAAGACTCAGAGTTCAACGCTACAACAACGCACCAACAAAACCCTAACTACCGGCCCTTTCGACAACACCTGCGAAGCAGATGAAGTCTCACCCGAGGTAGAAGCAGGGGTGGTTGCAGGACTCAGATGTCTGCAACCTTAGATGGGACACAAATATGTGATTCTAACACTTAATAGAGCACTCAGTAGTTAACATTCATCAATATCTTGTCTTAGTTACATTGCAGTTAAACCCTAATTACAAAGTATCACAGTATTCATTCAGATCTAAGGTATATAAGCACTAAGCATATGTACATAAGTCAGATCTAACATCCATCCATATTATTAAGCACTAAGCATCAACAGATCTATCTATCATTCATCTACATTAAAGCACTAAGCAAGTAAACACATAAACAAATCAATACATCGCACCAAGCATAGCAACACAACATATATGTGGTTCACCCCCACCCTGAGGATACGTCCACCAACTCTTCTCTTCTTTATTATCTTTGGTCAATCTTCTTACAGGCACCTAACATCCAAATTCTACTTCGTAGAAGACAGGAGATCTACGTGCACTCTGCCAAATCCTCCTTCTTCTAGCTAGGGTACAACACCAAGCCTTCACATATTCTCTTACAGTTACTTGCACTAACCTTGCAAGCGTCACACAGCATGCACAAATCACTTACAACTCTTGATCACATAGATCTAAACTTTAACACTTAGCACACCGGCTTACTAGGTCTCTCTTTCTTACATCACCTAGCTACTTGTTTATACATTACAAAATAGGCCTAAACATGGGTAAACCCATGGGCCGACATCCCATGCCCATTACATAATCCCGAATCCCAAAAAGGGCCCTAAAAGGGGTCGAGATCCCACGATCTCTGCTTCGTCTTGCGCTCCGCCTTTGACAGCCTGTCGAAGTCCCAAAATTAGGTCAAACATGACCAAGAATCCTCAAAACTTGATCAAGGGCCAACACATACAATGATTTAGGAAAGAGCCATCGATTATTATACCAACAAAAAAATTGACTCCAAGTAGGTTAGCTTGTCATCCAACCTGCCTTCTAGTGCATTTTGTGACAACATAGAAGAAGAGTTTATGGATCTGAAATTATTAGAGGCTGAGGTATAATGACTAATTAAAATAATTTGAATCTCTAATAATTTGATCATTTAATTTACTACAGCCCTCCTTCTAGTGCCAATTTATTGAAATGAAGAATTGACCACACACCAACACAAGAGAAAAAAACTCGGCTCAAGGTCCTTAGAGAAGAACCCAAGTCGTTTGGTATGATTGTTCCTGACAGGTTTTATAACTCCGTTATCCAATAAAATGATTTTCTCCTAGAGAGGAGACTTCGTTAAAGCTCTTCTAATCTAAATACAAATTGTAAATCTAAAAATGTGAATTTAAACTAATAAAATGCAGTTTTAGAACTAAAAAAAAATAATTTAATAAAAACCTATATATAAATCTAAAAACTAAATGTAATCTAATCTAATCTGCAATTGTGTAGCTACAAAAACATTTGTAATTAAAAAATGCATTAAACAATTTTACAATAATTAATAAAAGGAAGTTTGAAAAGCTAGAGAAGCATCTCTAGTTCTTGCTACAAAAAACACTAATGGAAACTATTAAACATTCTAATAAAAAGAACAACAAAATAAATCCTATCTCACTAAAGAAAAAGTAACTAAAACCAATTTTGCAATGAAATATTAAATATATAATAATCAAAACATATTGCAATGAAATATTAAATATATAATAATCAAAACATATGGAGAACATTCCACAATGAAATTATCATATATTATTAAGTATAAAAAGCCTTCATTTAATAATTAGATATCAATCATACAGATCACGAAGAAACATTTTCGTTTTTACAGAAACATACTCAGTTAGAAGTCTATATAATGAATTGAAAATTAATTGTAAATTCCAAAAAGACATTTTGAAATGTAACAATCATTAAAGTTTTGAATAGAAACTGAAAAACCATTTCAATTCCATTCAAATACACAAAAATACAGTTAATGCCATAAAAGATAGGCAAATTTATTTACTTGCAATAAAAAAACATTTGGAAACCAGCATTAAAAATATGTCCTTCATATTGTATACCAATGTATAAACAAGTCACTGTCATCTGTTTCAAAAAAAAATCCTTTCATTCATCGACCATGAGCAACGCCTCCATCTTCTTTCTTATGATAAAACAAAAATTTTGCAAAGAAATAGATGGCGATTTTCTTCCTATGAAATTTGAGATATAGTTTATTTCTTTCTCACAATTTGTTGATGTGGCAATAATCAAAACAATCATGGAGATATTGCATGCATAGAAAAACGATGTGAAAGAATAATCAGATTTTTTCTAAACAAAACAGAGAAAACATCAAAATAAAAAGGTCGGTAAAAATCGATGCCTTCGCTAAAATTTAAAATTATGCAATCACATATAAACTTTGATATACAGTCTTCTAAGGCGTAAAGTGAGTCAAATATGAGTAAGCTGGAATAAAATTGTTTAAAATTAGCAAAGAGGGAACATTGAAAAATCATCTTGATGATCAAATCCTTGTGTAGATCGAGGCAACTTGATGCATTAAATTATGTTCATTTAAGTTTCTGTGGTGAGAAAAATGTTCAGAAAAAGTCGGAAGAACCACAGTGTTATGGATCCGAAACGTCGACGACATGATGTCATAAACACTGTGGTTCTTCCGACTTTTTCTGAGCATTAAATCATTTCAAGTAAGCTCCTAATACATATGCAAGCAACATGAAATAACGAGGAAATTCAAGAGACTCAAATAGTAAAAATCACCCGGTTTCAATTTTCTGAAAGATAAGCCCAAAGAATCATGTGAAAAAATCAATCACCAAAGAAATGGAGCTATCAAACCATCTTTTGCAATCAAACAAGACTAGATCAATGAGCAATTGAGAATAGTATTTACAAAATTAAAATGGGGGACCTTTTAAAATTTGAGCAAAATTTAACAGGAGTTGTTGGGGCCCAACACTATGATAGCCATGGAATCTCATATCATCATTATATCAATAGGGGAAATATAGAGAATGCACCATGCGCCTTGCTTTATGACTCAAACATACCAAAATGCATGAATATATTCAAATACATTACAATATTGCAACAGGCTCAGGGTGAGCTCGATGTTGGTAGCTAACTCGAAACTCTCAGACTAGTTGAGTAGCTTCTCATAAACTCCTTAAGACATTAGCCAAATCTACATCTAAGCTCAAAGCTCTTTTTTATATACTTTGCTACTAGGGAGCATTGTCCCTTTCTACGTTGCTCCACTCGCTTGTCTGACCCAACTACCTCGCATGCTTCAGGTACTTGCAAGTGCTCCACTTAGACTTTCTACATCAGGGGAAATCTTAATTGCCTGACCATCTCTTCTTCTGGCCACCCCACGTCTTTGTATGCTATTGGAACTAATCATTTAGGGAGATATCCTAATGATTCCTTTCTTACTTCTGACGAGCATCTTCTTAGCTTCTGACGTAACTGACAAAACTTGTGCTGACACACACTTGGTAGTCTTTATGTTCCACGCTCTGCTGACAAAACCTGGTTCGATGCACACTTCATGGAAATCCTCGTGCACTTACTCAGGTGCACATAGAACTTATAAAATGGGCGGGCATCGGTCCCTTGGTGCACTCACACAAAACTTAACACAAAACTTTGGGTTCCAATAGGCCCCCATCACTATTATTTGGCTCATCCTCGAGCCAACGACTGCATGTTGGACAATGGAAAGGGTGATTAAGAGTAGATTATCATTCTTAAGAATTGTCGTGAGTGCGTCCAGTTGTTGAAACTAGAACCTTCACTGGTGCTTGTGGATGTGAGTGAGGGATTGATCAAAAGTCCCTCATGAGACACAAAATAATAGAGATAAAATATGTTCCTACTAGAGAGATCATCATTCTCTCCTTAGAGAGTTTTTGGATAATCTCATTTAGAAAATGCGATCCTTGGTCACTCATTAATACCCTTGGACATCCAAATTTGGTGATGATGTTTTCAAAAATGAAGTGCATCGCAGTTTTTGCTGTAAAATCTTTGGTTGGCGCTACTTCATCCCATCTCATGAGTTATTCTATGGCAATAATAATGTATTGCGTCATAGTACGACGTGTAGGTGGATTGATGGGCCCAACAAAGTCTATTTCCCATTTTTTGAAGGGATCAAGGGAAGGTACTAGGAAGAGTGGGATCTCATCTCTGTGGCAGGGCTTACCCACTCGTTGACATATGTCACAACACTCACAATATTCTTTGGAGTCAGCGAAGAGAGAAGGCCACCAGAGCCCTGCACAGATAATTTCACGCACAATTTCCTTACCAGTGTTATGACTTCTCACAATACCTTTGTGTGCCTCATAGAGGAGGGAGTCCCATATTTGTTCTAATGCACTGTGACGTAAAATTCCATCAACACCCAACTTGTTCAATTAGCCAACAATCAACTAACAATCGACACTGTGGGTCACCAGTTGGCATCTTTGTGTAAAAGTATATGACTTAGGCGCTAGTTCGGTGATGAGGAATTCTTTGATTTCAACCAATTGATCAAGTACAGATTCCACTCGAAAGAGCTGTGCATCCGAAAGGTCATCGTCGAGGCTCTTAAAAACTTTCCTTGTCTCAATTCACGACAGGTGATCTGACCCCACATTGTGTTTCCCTGGTTTGACTACAACTTCAAAGTAAAATTCCTGAAATAGTAGCAACCACCGATAGATGCAACCACATAATATAGGTTTTTTAACTAAATACTTGAGGGAAGAGTGATCAGTGAAGAATCTGAAGGTGAACCCCAGTAATTAGTGGCAGGATTTTTGTAAGGCATAGACCATAGCCAGGCCCTCGCACTTGGTTGTGGTGTAGTTTCTTTATACATCTAATAGATTTTGACTGGTGATGTATACTGGATGATCAATATGGAATTCTTTTGGTTGGGCGAGAATGGCACTGATTGCAATGGAAAAAGCATCGACGTAGACATGGAAGATCTTGGACCAATACGGGAAAATGAAAATGGGCATAGTTAATAGCTTTTCCTTTAGGGAATCGAAGGCTTGCTGACATTCTAACGTCCATTCATATGTAATATCCTTGTGTAGAAATATTTCCAAAGGGACTGTGATTTGAGCATAGTTCTTGATGAAGCATATGTAGTATCCTATATGTCCCAAGGTTGCGCACATGCCACGAACTGAAGTAGGGTCCACCATGTCCAAGATGGTGACAATTTTAACTGGGTCCATGGGTAGGTTGTCTTTACGCATGATGTGGCCCAAAAATATACCAAAGGGTGTACAAATGATAGATTTTTTCAAACTCAAAGAGATCTACAATTCGCAACATCGATCTAATTGAAGGCCTTGTATGTGCCCTTTTAACATATTGAACATAGTCCAGTTGTCCAAGTATACCTCGAGGAATTTATGGATAAATTCCTTGAAGCCTGCGACCACAATGCGAGAAAACACTACCGAGGAATTCTTTAAGCCAAAGGGAATGACTGTGTATGCAAAGGATCCCCATTCAGTTGCAAAGGTGGTTTTATCCTGATCTTCCTTTGTGATCCAAACTTGATGATATTTAGAGAAACCATCTGTGAATGATAAGCCTCTCTGCCACCAACATTTTCTAGGACTTCATATGTGAAGGGGGTTGGGAAAGGATCATGGACAAGTGATGGGTTGAGACTTCGCAGATCAACACATATATAGATTTCCCTATATTTTTTATGTTGCACAACCATGGGAATAATCCAGTTAGATTCCTCGACAGGGACAATGATCCCAACATCCAACATTCGATCAAGCTCTTTCCTCATCTTTTCTTTGCATTTTAGGTTGAGGCGGTAGGGTATTCTCTTGATTAGTTTGGCATCGGGTTTGAGTTGGATCTTCATAGCTCGCAAAGATCCCACAATTCCTTTCATCTTAAAAAATCTATGAGGGAACAAGTCCTCATATTCTTTGAGGAGATCAATGACCCGAGTGACCATCTCCTTATCCCAGTAGTCTCCAATAATGTCCATCTTGGGTGCTTCTTTGGTCCTGCTATTGTGATTTTTAGTATTTAGGGGCCCATTATAGTCCAATGTGGTTGTCTCGACTGCCTTTCCCTTAAGTGCACATTCCCCTTCTGATTCTGTGATTTGGATGTTGTAGGGGTCTTCATCATCAATATTGTCTGTGTCAACTTTCCATAAATGTATGACTTATTTTAGTTTATCCGTTAGCTAGTGGTATGAGCAGAGCACTCTAGGGCCGATAGCCTTAGGTTGTTGTTGAAAAATGATTTTTTTAGCCTGACTGAGGGCCTCACTAAGAATTGGATCATCGACGATGAACCAAAAGGTCACAAGAAACTAGGAGCTCATATGGGTCCACCACCTGTTTGCCTTCAGAGTTCCTCTTGAATATATCATCTCCGAGGGACCATATCCAGGGTGTGGAAAAATTGGTGCACCCATTGGGATGGAGGGATGTTCTTAGCAGTACAATGTCATTCATATAATGAGATATGTTCTTCAGGGTCCTCAATTCCCTTTTATTGGTTAGATCATTCAAAGTCAGAGATAGGCTAAACCAAACCTTTATAAATTCAACGATCTTTTCCCAACTCTGGATAGTTGGGTGGTGGGTCACCCACTACCACGTCAGGGTTCCTTGAACCATGACATTCGTGGCTTGAAGTCTCTGCTATGTGGGAATAATTTTCTCCATCTGCACCAGAAATGTCTCAACTGACCCAATTCCATCAAACCACATGACATTGGAAAGTTCAGATCTGATCCATCGCACTGCCTTTGTGATTCATGCTCATCTCCTTGTTGACAAATCGTAAATATTTTTCTTCCATCTACCCAATGCATCCTCAGAATCCATGTCATAATATTTGACACTGCTTAGTTCTTCATCTGCGGTGGGGTTGATGTAGTCCTCCCCACGCCCTGTGACTTTGTAGATGTTTTCAATAGCTGAAATCTATGCTTTCTCATCTATGGCCTCGTTGTATCTGTTTCCCTCATATGGATCTAGTGGCACAACCATGTGCAGGGTGTTAGTTTTGAAGGACATGTGCCTCTTCTTTAAGTTCAACACCGTATTAGTTTCAAAGGCCTAGTTTATTCCCAACAATGTAGGATAGGGATCAAACTCATCCACTATTTAGATGACTTCAAAGTCGACCTTTGTTTTCATCCCTTCAATATTCACTTCAACATGTGTTGTGGCCTAAAAAAACCCCCTTTTTACTTTTTCTTTTACAAGTGAAAGGAAAAGGGTTCCCTACTAAAATTTTGATCCTATTGCCTAATCCTCTACTGTTGGAGCCTATGCTACTTCTCTTCCTACCTCTAGGGAGTTTTATATTGATTGATGATGGCATTTAATAGTGGTTGATTGCCTCTTTTGATCTCATGATTTTAGATGTCTTCATGACTCTTATGTGTGTGTGGTTCTATGAACTAACACATGTCTTGGATGAGTTTGATGCTAGTTAGTAATAATTTTCTGAGTTACTTATTCAAAGTTTACATACTTGTGGTAGCATGTGGTACCTAACATATTCATCTTAATTCTCTCATATATTGGACAACTATTAAACTTGAATCATGAGGTCACTAAACCTTTGTATGTGTTGGATATTAGGTGTAGGAAGCTATCATGATAGTTATTTAATCCAGATCAATAATGATTGCCTTCGAAAAACCTATCCTCCTCATTTTCTTCACTTTCAATATCTGTTCATAATTTTTCTTGAAGGAAAGGAAATATTATGTTTCTCATGTGTTGGTAAATATTATTTTAATTGCATAATTGATTTCGTCTCTTTCTGTGGTTACAAGAACATGTTATCATTACATAATTTTTCACGATTGCTCCATCCTTGAGATGCATGTGGGGGAGTCCTTTGATCTTCTTCCCCTTTTATCCTTCCCTTTCGTTATTGAGCATTCCCTCTCTTTTCTTCTATTATTCTCTCTAATTAAACCTCACTAGTACATTTGGGTCAAATTTCGACAACACGTTCGACATAATTGCCACTTTATATTGTCGGGAGAATGAAAAACAATGACCCCCTCAAACGTCGTTTCACATGACGTCACTTTTTCGACGCCATAGGTATCATCTCTATTGCGACGTTTAATGCAGACACATGTCATCTCGTATTTGACTATCCAAACCCCATATAGTCGTCGGTACAATGATGCCAAGGACATCGGAATTCCAATGTCCCATTTCATTGGTCTCCACAATGTGGATGCCATGTGACCGACGTTAGGTACATCGAAAGACCGAAGGCTAGAAATGTCGGTGGAGAGATGGTCAGCTATACACTAACGACAAGGACACCATGTGACCGATGTTAGGGACATCGGAATACCAACGATTGGAAACGTCGGTGGAGCAACGATCAACTATATACCAATGACAAGGATGCCAAGTGACCGACGAAATCGGACGTCGGAAGACTAACGACCTACAACGTTGGTGCAGGGATAGTTAACTATATAACAACAACAAGGATGCCATGTGACCGATGTTAGGGACGTCGAAAGCACGACGGATGGAAACGTTGGTGGAGCGACAATCAACTATATACCAATGACCAGGATGCCATGTGACTGATGTTAGGGACGTCGGAAGACTGACGACCTATACATGTTTAAAAAAAAAATGAGCTCTTTCCCTTCATCTAATGGGTTTAGAAACCAGATAAAATAAGAGAAGGTCTAAAGATGGCAGGGAAAAGTTAAATCTAGCGGAATATGCAAGTTGATTGGGCCCGAAATGTCATTGATCGTGATCCTTCGAGATCAACGATCGGGAACACTTGCGAAGGTTTAAGCTGCATGGAGTATAATACCAAAAAGCAGTCCTGCAATTCAAACCATAGTTTTCTCTTGAGGGTACGTGGCATCATTGGGAGCATTGCAGAACGAAAGGTGGGTTTCCTTGAAACCATTTTCTCACACCCCCAAAAATTTTGAAAAGTATAAAGGTCATCGGTCAATTTATTTCATTTGGTTTATTACTTTTCAAATACTGGAACCATTAGGACCTTGTCTCGACCACTTTTTTCCACTTGCAGCTCAACTGTACACCATCTGGACGCCATTTTTGTTTGTTTCTAGTTATAAGGAAGAAGGTATGATCCACACCAGATCATATCCAAAAGAGATGACAGATTACGACATTCCTTCTGATTTTCAATGGAAGGAAATGGTCCGACTGGGTAAGAGAAAATGCAGTTTTGAGTCTTGCACAAGAGGTTAAGCCTCCTTCTAGGATGCCCCATCTAAACACCTTCAACTTGTTGTGATAAGAGACTTTTTTAAGCTCTGCGAAGAGATATTATCACTCTCTCCAGTCAAGAGAGATACGCCATCTTGCACATTCAGTTAGATAAATAAACCGAAGAATAAAAATTCATTCTCAAGGCCTAGCACAATGCATCCCATGTAGTAATGCATGTAAGAGTGTTGTTGGTAGCTTATTCTTTGATGAACCTCACATATATCTTTATAGAAGTTTGGTGATAATACTACTATGCTTAGGCAATTCCGTTTAAATGGTTACTTGCAAGAAGGAGGATATTCTCTTCTATCATCTTTGGGAAGGTTTGCAAGTAGGCAACAAGGCAACAATCCATGAATATAGAACATCTCTACACATTTGAACACCATATTTAGGTAATTAAATTTAGGTGTCTAAATAGAAAGGGGATCTAGAAGCCCTAGGTGTAAGTGTAAGGGATTCAGTGAAAATGTTGGCTTGTCCTTGGAAAATGATGAATATGTTGGGATCTTAGTCATTAGATAAGAAAGTGATACGTGTTAGGTTAAACTTATCCTAACACTATGAGGATCCATTGCAATAGATGATATCAATGAGTGAAGTGTAGTGGAGATCCTAGGTATGGATCTGGCTAGAGTTCATGCCAATCAAGGTGTTTGAGAGGTAAGGAGAGGGACATTGTAAAAAACATGTGGAAATATTTGAGGAGAGACATACAACACACATACTCTTTACTATCATGATGGAAATATTTGAGGAGAGACATACAACACATGTGGAAATATTTGAGGAGAGACATATAATCTTTACTATCATGATTATATTAAAAGCATTCTTAGTCCCTGTAGAAGCCATCAATGCATAAATACTTAAATACTTAATGAAAGATTACAATACAAAGTCTGGTCCGCAAAATCCATCAATGCATAATATTCAAACCTACGCATACACTGCACCAACCCATCACTCAAGAGGAAAGCACTATATGATAGTGACCATGAAGGAAAAACTTGCCATACAATTGCCACATATTATACAATTACCACATAATATTAAACCATAGTTAAGCATTTCATGCTACTCTTGAAATGAAAATTTAAAATTCATAATTTGTTGTTATATCATCATATTATATTTAGTTTTTAGAGGAAGTTCATCCATAAAAGCATGATTCTTACTTACATGTCATACCCATACCTTTACTAAAAAAATATACAACAATTGCCTAAAATATTCTCTCGGCGAGCACATATTCAACCATAATTACCAACCGATTGGATCTTTCAAGTACAAAGGTTACGAAACCGGAGGAGCCATAATCAAACTTTCATTTCCATTTCCAAATCTACTTGGCAGGGACTAAGATTGCATACAACCCTTGTTATATATGCAATGAAATAATATATGAACCATATGAGAGAGATATGACAAATGAAAAAAGTGGAGATTGAACAAACTAATGTAAATAGTGAGAAAAGAACTATAAAACATTTTTGAGCCATAGGTTGTAAGGATATTTTTGTAGTGAGCTCAAAGCTATGATATTTTCTATGCGATCCAAAGTGTTGTATGTTGATGCAGTTAAGATTATTGACCTAAAGCCACTCTTGTACCTTATGTAGCCATACTATACATGCCACAGTTTAAACAATAGTTGTCTTTTTTGCACATTCATTTCTTAGTTATTTTAATAATAAATAAAAAGGATATGCACTCATAGCTCAAGTTGTGAAGAAGATGGTCTATATAAAATATAAGGCAAAGAAATTGGTGCCAACTGTGCATTGGAAACAACAATTGACTCTAGCAGACTATGCCATTGAAGGTATGGATACTTAAGTTTCTCTAGTTTAACTTTACTACATAAATTGAATATGGTGTGTTAGCACTCTGTAAATTTGTTTTGGCTGAGAAAAAAAATGACAAAGGTAACCTACAAACCACTTTAGAGATGGGTACTAGCCTACTCAGCTCAGAGAGGGCTCTCTCCTGTTACTTGGTGTTTAACATATAAGTTTTCTTTAACAAGTGGCTAGGTTTTGTTGCTTTGAAAGGGTTTTTTATGATTTCATTGGAAAGAAAGGGAGGGATACTTAGGGCTATGGAGTCAAACTTCTAAAAAAAAATGAAAGCACTGATTGGTAGGTATAAATCTCCAGAGGATAAAGGCTAAATGAGGTAATGAGTCTGAATTATAAATTGAAATTTGCAGGGTGTAAGAAGAAAGAAGAACAGATAATTCCACCAGAGCATCAAATAAGATGAATTCTGACCTAGTTAGGAAGAACTTAACACACTTTAAATTGCTTAAGTCGAGAGAATCACAAGATGAATTCTGTACCTTTAAATATCCAATTTAAACAAGAGACAGTGAAAATGAAATCAAGAACACATGAAATACATACGAAGAAAGAAGACGGATATCAAACCACCACCATTAGTATCTTTTTGTAGAAAGTTCAGGACATCTGCATGTGCATTCCATTCAGATTCAAAAAATTACATTCAAGTTCCGAATAGCTATATTGCGTGCCCTTGCACTTCTGCCAACACCTCATACATTCGGAACTCCTAACATTTATACAAACTCAATTCCTTCAGTTTGAAACCGATTACAATAAAATCAGAAAGAAAACGTTTCGTTTTGAAACTGATTAAAATAGAAAAGAAATCGTTTTGGTTTGAAATTGATTACAAAATAGGAAAGAATCGCTTTGGTTTGAAACCGATTACGAAAATAGGAAAGAAACCGTTCAAAAAATTAGGGGTTCGTCCCTTTTGGTAGTTTGGTCCTTTTCTTCACCCTTTAACTCTGCTTCGACCTTTCATATGATTTGTTGTCCTTTATTGACATCTGGACATCATCTACTAGGCCCTGGAAAACTGCATTTTGTCTTACGTGGCCATACTATTTCCTTCCACTGCAAATATGAAGGAATGTCGTTATCCGTCATCTCCTTTATCAGAATCTCCAAGTCATTGCAAGAAGCATATGACATGACTAACAGTCCAAGCTTGATTGTTTTGAACTAATTCAAAATGTCAAAGTCGGTAATCAACTGGTCAACTAAAGTGGCTCCTTTCAAACTCTCCTCCAGGGTTTCAAACTTAGAATGATCCATTCTGGACTGAGTCAAATGAGTATTGTGTTCTTCCTCGTCATACAATTTTTCCTTTGCCATCCCAAACAATAGAAGGAAATGTCAAAAGGAAACCTGCTCCGCAAATTCACTGTGTAAGTTCTGGAAATGACTGTTTTTGCAGTCAACTTCAAAATCCGTTTCTGACCACATGGAAAGAAATATTTGAAAACTGAAAGAGGCTTTTGTCAAGAAGGATCCCATTCACAAAAACCCCTCTCAGTTTCTTCACATGTGTCATGGTTTGGAATATTCTAATGGATATTTACAACCTATTTTTCAGATTTAAACATTTAATGATTTCCTGTTTTAGTCATTATCTTTGGGCACAGATCCCAAGGCATTGGAAATGAATATTTGAAAACTGAAAGAGAATTTTTCAAGAACGATTCCATTCAAAAAAACCTCTCTTAGTTTCTTCACAAGTGTCATGGTTTGGAAGATTTGAATGGATCTTTACAACCTATTTTCCAGATTTAAACATTTAATGATTTCTTGTTTTAGTCATTATCTTTGGGTGCAGATCCCAAGACTTTGGAGAGGAATTTTAAAAAATTGAAATATTTGTTTCTCAAGAATGGGTTCATATACAAAAAGCTCTCTCAATTTTGTAACAACTATCACAATTCGAGAGATATGGTGTTATCTTTGACCCCTATTTTCCAGAAAATTGATTTCTATTTCCTAGCAGACAGTTCTAAAAGTTTTGCTATAATTTTGTAACCAAATCCAACTTTGGGAAGGAGTTGAGCTCGACCTCCTCATCTTGGGGAAGATTCTTTCCTATATATATTTGTAATTCTGATTCACTGAGAGGGTTGGCAGAAACATAGAGGACATTTCTCTTGAGCATTTTGTAATCTTTCTGGATTTTAATGGAATATTAATGCAAAAGTACAATGCTATTCATACTAGAGATTCTTGTGGTGGTGATCTGAAGTGTGTGTTTCTCTCTTATGTATGTATTTCATGTTTTATTTTCTCATTTCATCTCCAACCTTTATATACCTAAATTGGAAAGCTAATGGTATGAAATTCATCTGATATTGATGCTTTAGATTCAAGAGATTTAAATATTGTTATCTCTTCTTAACTCAATCAGAATTCATCCTAGTTGGTGCTCTGAATGTAGTTATTTGTTTTCTCTTTATTCCATTCTACAAAAACAATATTTTCACTAAAAGATTATCACCTACCTAGCCTCTTCTTCTTTGATAGTTCTACCCACTAGTTACTAATAGTTCCCTTTGCTTTAAAAGTTGACTCCATGCCCAATGGATTTCTCTCTCTGCTTTGCTACCACATCTTAAAACCTTATTTCTATTTTAGATCTAGCCACTGATCCTAAATTACATTTAGAGAGCCCTCTCTGGTTTGGAGAGGCCATATTCCAAGTCCAAAGTGGTTTTTGGTTACCTCCATGGTTTCCCTCTCCCAGCCAAGGGAAATTATGGAGTGATAACATTTTGGCATCGTTGTCGGGGAACAGAAGTGAAATTTTCCTTGGGAGAAACGACAAAGTTCAGAACTGATTGTTGATGGTGGACAATAGTCAGACACAAGGAGGCTGTAAATCATCCACCTAGAGAATCCATTTTCAGAAGAATTCAGATTTCAGAGCTTTCATGGTGACTCCACTGGCCGAAGATGGATTTCAGATCTGCAAGGTATGCTCCTATGAATCGTGTTCACATTCCCAGTTTTCCAAATAGAATTCCTTGCATAGATTGGAAGACATATCTTCCTAGATTCATAGATGGAAAATGAGACGAGGCTTCTCTTCACTTGGTTAAATTTCATATGCATGTGTGTAAGCTAAAGGTTCAATTTCATGAAGACCGCTTTATGAACATGTTCATGGTCACCTTGGAGGGAAAGGAAAAACAATGGTATGGAAATTTACCATATGCAAGTCTTTATTCATTACAATATTTTCATACAATATCTTTTGAAAATTATAAAAGATCCTATCCATCATTGTTATTGGTTCAAGACTGTTGTCATCATTTTGAAATTTTTATTCAAAATTGGAGAATGCTTATGAAGATGATGAGTTCATGGATGAGGAAAATTTAGAGGCCATTTATGAAAATCCTTTTCAACACCAGGAACATAAATTAGAGAATACTCGTTATGAAGATAAAGTTGATTTTCAACAAACATTATCTTCCCCTTTGACTGAAGGTGAATTTGATCATAATTTTAATGATGAAAGCCATTTTCTATCTATTGAATTTGATTAAAATTTGTAGCAGCCTTGCCAATATTCATGTGATCGAGAGCATGAGGATAACCATTCATATGTTTCTTTAGATTATGCATTTTCTGAATCTTTGTTTCAAGAAAAGGTTGGTCAAAATCAGATTTTTGAAATTGCATCTATAGAAACTTTAGACAGTAATCCATCATATGACATAGAATTTCAGGAAATGAATGCATCAACCTATCACATTTGTATCACAAAGTCACAATGGCAAGAGAATAATGTGTGTGAAGCTGTTTGTCTCGGTTCTCCTGAAAATCAAGATGACACTCCTGTTGATATCCATGAAGGATCATTTGTGGATATTTTTGAAATTGATGATGTGGTTGCCTCAATTAAAGCTTTTCAAGAACACACTATTATTTTACTTGATGCGAATGATAAGCATGATGAACATATTGTTTTCTTTCATTCTGAAAAGGATCTTGTGTTGGATGACATAGAACAATTGGTAGCTGTAAACAAAGAGAATGCTTGTCTTTTTGATGACCTTCAAGACAGGGTAGTGTATCATGCTTTTGAAGATTCTTTTGAAGTTTTGTTGGAATCATTAAGGAAAGTGATTTTCCAGAGTTCATAAACTTTGAAGGTGGATTTAGATTTCATATTGAGTTTCCATCTTTTAAGCTTTTCTTTCATTTTGGAGAGAATCAAAGCAAAGACCAATCAAGTAGCCATTTGTTTGATTGATTACATTGGAAATATGAGATCACTTGAATTCAACAGTTCCCTCACCTGATTAGAGGAGGAATATTGTGCTAATAATATTGCTGGGAAAGCATTTGTTTCAATTTGGATTCTAGTAGTATGGTTTTAAATGCGTTCATAGTTTCAATGTACAATTTTGGTTTTCAAAGTGGGTTTGATTTCAGTTGGAGAAGGACACAAGTCAGTTTGTAGGTTGGGAACAACCCAATGGATGAAGGAACCTGGCCAATGCATTCTTTTCTGCCTCACATGGATGAAAACATCCCCATTGGAGCCAATGTTAGTGTCCTATAATTTGCTCAAGGGTCAAAGTCTAAATCAAGTATTTGACATATATTAGGGTGTTGAAGAAAATGGTGTTTGAAAGGGTAATGAAGTGTTCCTAGGGATTCTTATCATCATATCAAGTGTCAAAATATCAATCAATGACCTTGAACCATCAATCAAAGGCAAACAATAGAATAAAATGTCGAAAGGAAACTCGCTCCGCAAGTTCGTTGTGCAAATTCTGGAAATGACTGTTTTTGCAGTCAACTTCAAACTCAGTTTCTGACCACATGGAAAGAAATATTTGAAAAATTAAAGAGGCTTTTGTCAAGAACAAGCCCATTCAAAAAAACCTCTCACAGTTTCTTCACAAGTGTCATGGTTTGGAATATTTGAATGGATCTTTACAGCCTATTTTTTAGATTTAAACATTTAATGATTTTCTGCTTTAGACATTATATTTGGGCATGGATCCTGAGACGCTGGAAATGAATATTTGAAAAATGAAAGAGGATTTTTTCAAGAACGAGCCCATTCAAAAAAATATCTCTCAGTTTCTTCACAGATGTCATGGTTTGGAAGATTTGAATGGATATTTACAACCTATTTTTAGATTTAAACATTTAATGATTTCCTGTTTTAGTCATTATCTTTGGGCGCGGATCTCGGGACTCTAGAGAGGAATTTTCAAAAAATGAAAGAGAATTTTCTGAAGAACTGGTTCATATACAAAAACCTCTGTAACAACTATCATTATTCGAGAGATATGATGTTATCTTTGACCCCTATTTTCCATAAAATTGATTCCTATTTCCTAGCAGACAGTTCTAAACATGTTGCTATAATTTCGTAACCAGATCCAACTTTGGGAAGGAGATGAGCTCGACCTCCTCATCTTGGGGAAGAGTTATATATATATATATATATATATATATATATATATATATATATAATTTTGATTGACTAAGAGGGTTGAAAAAAACATAGAGGACATTTCTCTTGAGCATTTTGTAATCTTTTTGGATTTTAATGGAATATTAGTGCATAAGTACAATGCTATTCATACCAGAGATTCTTGTGGTGGTGATATGAAGTGTGTGCTTCTCTCTTATGTGTGTATTTCCTGTTTTGTTTTCTCATTTCATCTCCAAACTTTATATACCTAAATTGGAAAGCTAATGGTTTGAAATTCATCTGATATTGATGCTTTAGATTCAAGTAATTTAAGTATTGTTATCTCTTCTTAACTCATTTAGAATTCATCCTAGCTGGTGCTCTAAATGTAGTTATTTGTTTTCTCTTTCTTCCATTCTACAACAACAATATTTTCACTGAAAGATTATCACCTACATAGCCTCTGCTTCTTTGATAGTTCTACCCACCAGTCACTGATAGTTCCCTTTGCTTTAAAAGTTGACTCCATGCCCAATGGATTTCTCTCTCTGCTCTACTAACACATCTTAAGACATTATTTCTATTTTAGATCTAGCCATTGAGCCTAAATTACATTGAGAGAGACCTCTCTGGTTTGGAAATGCCAGATTCCAAGCCCAAAGTGGTCGGTGGTTACCTCTGTGGTTTCCCTCCCGTAACCAAGGGAAATTACAGAGTGATAACATAGCATATTTAACTGTCTCTCCAAAACTTCTTCATCTACATTTCCTTCAAATAAAGGGATATCAAAATTAACTTGTACCTTGAAGGGTGTTTATCCTCCAAAATGGCTACTCTTCAAAGATGACTTCATTGTTGTTTGGTGCCAACAAATAATCCAGGCAAAATGATCCTTCATCTTATTTCTCTATTGTGTGAGGGACTCCAAGACAATAAAATTGATAACATCTCTTACTTCGTCATATTTATTTAGTTCATTCACCACAGGTGGCTGCTTGGGTCCATGAGGATGATCTTCACAAGGCTTGGTTAGCTCAAGACCTAACTCCTTATACCTTGACCTCATGGGTAACATGCATGAAAAAATAACAAAGAACAAATTGCTCTTATACTACTGATCTATATTGGATTGGGAATGAAATGAAACACAATATATTGTAGAGAGAACATAAAATAAAATATTGAATGCATAATATTATAGTGAAAATTAAATTCTATTAATAATTAATGGTGAAAAAAACTAAGTTTACATAGAAATACATAATGGCTAGAGTGGTGGTAGATTATCTTTAAGAAAATAAGTGATGACTATACTCACTTACAAAAGTCCCATAAAAAAGGCCAAAATTACATTTTATAATAATGTCAAAAAATCCTACAAGGAAAAAACCATAATATGAAAGGATCTTAACCCTAACATGAAGTTAAGGCTAAATAAGAACTCTTATCTAGACAAATTTGAGTTTCCCAAAAAGGGAGGCCTTTTATCAAATAATAACTTTTCACTTAGTGATTTATTTTTGGATCTTCTTTAGCTCATTGAAATAATATTAGTAGACTAAGTTAGGTCCCTAGCCAATGGGTGTCACACGCTCAAAAAATGCATGGGAGGCCTTAAAAAATGCACCTAAAGTTCAAGACCCAAAAGCTGTCAGTATCAATACCATTTCTAAGATGGTCCTCGATGATCACTTGAGTCTTTCAAGTTATGTTCCATCTTTATACTCTCCATAGTTATGGAAATGAGATATGTTAATATGTTTTAGAAACAATTTGTCTCTCTAATTAAGGAAATAAAAATGTCAATACGTTAAACGACTGGGGGGGGGTACTTACCATCCCGGATCGATGGAATGGATGAATAAATTGGGGGCAGGTGTTCAATGAGCTCAAGTTAGCATATCTAAGAACAAGCCATATATCTTTATCTATCCCACTTACCTAATACTTAATTAAGTTGTTAACTGAGGTAGTGTGTGAAGGTACATGATGAGTATTTTAGGCAATGTGAGGCAAGCCCTTACAAATCCCCTTACTTACCAAAGCATTCCTATATTGTATTCTCATACAATTTCAATAAATATGGATAACACAAGGAGAAGACATAATCCCATAACACTATTCCACTTAGCTAACAAGCCTATCCATTTATTTCCAAACTATTGAATTAATGACCACCAACAATCTAGCTTCCTAGGGAGTAAGAATCAAGACGAGATTTCACACCTACTTAGCAATGAATTACTTTCTTTGTATCTCTCATGCAACCAACTTATGAACACAAAATCAACATAATGACAATAACCAAAAGGAAAATGAAAATAATTTCTCCATGTCTCCAAAATAGGTAAAAATAGATCAGGAAAGGGTATGCACACGGAGTTAAGGTGTCAAAATACTATTTACATGTAGAATTAGGGAATGTGCAACCTTTCCATGCACGGAGATTGATTTATAAACATGATTTGTGTCTTTGGTAAATGTGCCATATTTTTCATACATGGAGGATGAGTTAAGAAGTGACACCTGGCCTGATTGGACATTTTCCTTTTACCCTCACCTTTTGTCTTATCATAGCCCTCTCTTTCTTTTAGGAAAGCCATTCAAACATTATTTATGCATTAGCTTTGTTTTTCAACATTAAATCATGCTTATATTGTATCTTTATGTTCAATTTAGGGAATACAACATACACTAAGTAACTAATCCTACAACCTTTGTGTTGGGTTTCTCACTAGGAAGTTTAACAACTTTTATAACATGTGCAAAATATTTGTAGTGTTCCCATATATATATATATATATATATATATATATATATATA
>JZKD02S1625075.1:0-31138 GCA_000966675.3 Picea glauca
AGGGTTTAATCAAGCAATTTCATAATCTTGAATGTAAATGCAAGATAAATAAACTATAACCATTCAATTAAGAAGAATTGTAGAAATATCACTTACATACATAAAGAATTCATCAAGAAGAAACCCAGTTGAACACACCCACCAAGAAACTTGCCAAAATGATCAAAATTTAGCCTTCCTAAACAAGTGCGCCTAAAATTTAAGTGAAGAAACCCCAAGGAGGGCGCAAATTTCAGTCCTCACAAGTGTGAGTGAAAGATGATGAAAAATAAGAGTGATTTTCCCCTTATTTATACAGTTACAATGACCAGAATTAGGTCAAAAGGCCGACATGGCTAGTTACACATAATATCCAGTTTTTACATTATATGTCATAATTAAACCCTAAAACAAGATGTAAAGGTGACGTCATGCCCTTTTAGGGTGACGTTAGGCCCTTTTTGGGCAACATTGGCTTTCTGGAGCAAAACGTTAGGCCTCCTCGGGCCTCAAGATCCTGCCACACGTGCCACTTGGCACACAACTGCCTCCAAAGTATCCAAAACATTGGGTGACGTCATGGGCCTTCCAAGGCCTACATCATGGTGAAAAAGGCACAACCCCCTAGGTCCAGGTCTGCCAGGATATCCCTGGTGGAACACCCTCCTCTCTCTCCAGTGTAATCCCCTGATCTGTCTTTGCCCTTGGATGGGGTCTCAACATCCATCTGGTGGGCTTTCAGCTCTATGGAGGTCTAAACTAATCATCTCCCCATATGTACCTGTCCATCGGGCGTGGCCCTGCAACATCAAAAAACACACCGTCCATGGGCTCATAAGTCACAGGGATCATAACAGTGCCAATCACATCTAATCATCAAGTTATTTAAACATGTGCATGAAACCTCCTTTACCCGGACAAGTGCTCAAAGACGTTATGCTATTCTACAGGCCAAGTTTGGAGGGGATGCTAGGACATCCTATTGGGATAATTCTCATTGGATGTGGGATGTTCCCGGGTGAAGTCAAATCCAGGCCATGTGAGTGGATGAGGTGGTAGGGGATGTCTGGGGAATGGGTGCATTGATAGTAGGGAAATGTATGGCTTACCTGTGGGTGCCTCTGAAGAGGGTGAGATGCACCTTGTCATGGATGCAAATGTTTCCAAGCCCTTTCATGCCTTTTATATTTTATTCTTATTGCTTTTTCTTTCAAGAAGCTAGTTAGGGGACACTGCCCTGGCGTGGTGACCAGTGGTGTCAATGTTACCCACAAGCATTTTACGAAAATGAGAAGGCTAGCTTGTGATTAGACCCCCTTTCTCTTGGCTATGCCACCAAGAGCCACTACCCTGGCTTGGTGACCAACTGAATGGTAGTGTCATACCACTACATGCCCATGGAGTTAATAGGTTAGCTCGTGTTGAGACCCCCTATCCTCCAACTAGGTCTTGATTTATTATTTTTACGGGTCCCTCTGTTTCTTGCTGAGAATCCTTTTATTGATTTCTCAAGGATCCCTGGGCGAAGCATCTCAAGGTTTCATTCTTTTGGATTTTATATTTTTCCATCTAATTTTACCCTCTAGGCCTTTAACCCCTTCTTCCCACAAGATAAGGTACAACCCTTGGATAGTTTGGCCAACCCAATGCCTAGACCAGTGTATTGGATGGATGAGCGGGAAAAAGATNATAATTAAACCCTAAAACAAGTTGTAAAGGTGATGTCATGCCCTTTTAGGGTGACATTAGGCCCTTTTTGGGCAACGTTGGCTTCCTGGAGAAAAAATTTAGGCCTCCTTGGGCCTCAGGATTTTGCCACATGTGCCACTTGGCACACAAATGCCTCCAAAGTATCCAAAACGTTGGATGATGTCATGGGCCTTCCAAGGCTTACATCATGGTGAAAAATGCACAACCCCCCTGGGTCCAGGCCTGCTAGGATGTCCTTGGTGGAACGTCCTCCTCTCTCTCTGGTGCAATCCCCTAATCTGTCTCTACCCCTGGCTAGGGTATCAACATCCTTTTGGTGGGATTTCATCCCTATGGAGGTCTGAACTAATCATCTCCCCATATGTACCTATCCATTGGGTGTGGCCCTGCAACATCAACAAATACACCCTCCATGGGCTCCTATGTCACAAGGATCATAATAATGTCAATCACATATAATCATCAAGTTATTTAAACATGTGCATGAAACCCCCTTTACCTGGACAAGTGCTCAAGGACGTTATGCTATTCTACAGGCCAAGTTTGGAGGGGATGCTAGGACGTCCAATTGGGCTAATGCTCATTGGATGTGGGATGTTCATGGGTGAAGTCAAATCCAGGCCATGTGAGTGGATGAGGTGGTAGGGGATGTTTGGGAAATGGGTGTAGTGATAGCAGGGAAATGTATGGCTTACCTATGGGTGTCCTTGAAGAGGGTGAGATGCACCTTGTCATGGATGAAAATGTTTCCAAACCCTTTCATGCCTTTTATCTTTTATTCTTATTTCTTTTTATTTCAAGATGCTAGTTAGCGGACACGGTGTTACACATTATTTTTGTCATCCATATGACCGTTAATGATGTAAACCTATATGTTGCCTTCAAAGGGGTCAGTGGCCTGGATTCCTGAAGAAAGAAGGGAGAAGAACTTTTACTAAGAGAAGAAGTTGTATTTTCCTTTATAAAAACCCTATTAAGGAAGATTTTTGGAGGTTGCACTATACACAGGGTGCGGAAATGCCTGATTTGTACACCTTTCTCTATAGCTAGGTTGCGGAGTTTCCGCAGGTTGCACTATAGCTAGGGTGTGGAAATTCCTGTACGTGGGAAAAATGAGCATCTTCTCGATGCTTCTAGAAGGAGAATCTTCTATGGTGAGGTGGCCTCCGAACTGTTTGGATCTTACTCACTTTCATGATTTAGTGGGATCATCCTAACATCCTCACCTTATCCTCTTCAGCTTATAAAAGGAGAGGAGCTCTCATGGAGAAAGTTAGCTTGAGCTTGGCTTGAGATTAAGCTTGATTGAGTTGGATTGAGCTTGCGTTTTGTAGCTTGAATTTTCTGGAGCTTGCATATTGGCTTTGAGGTTTTCTTTGTCAAGATAGATTGTGAGTAGCTATCAGATCCATGGTCTGAGAATCCTTGGAGCAAGAAGTGTGTGGGAAGTAAGGAATTGTTGGAAGGAACCTAACAACATCAAGGCATTTGGTTGTATCTTTCTTCCACATTCTTTAATACATATATACTTTTATTTCCTATATGAATGTTAYTTTTTTATATTGTATGATTCCTTGATCACGTACATAGTTTCATATCAAATAGACTCTATTATTCTTGTCTTTGTTGGGTTGTGTTCTTTTGYAGATATTTCTCCATAAGCCTAGTGACAGGGCTTGGATTGCATTGGCRAAGTCAGATCTTCGATATTTCAAAGGTATGTTCTAGATCCATTTCTCATTTGATAATTGAAATCTAAGGAAAGAGYARTGTATTGTCTTGTTTTKTTCTAGTTTCRTAGTGAAGCTAGGGGGATTGATTTGTGTCCACACTTAACAATTAGCTCGATAATAAAATTGGCGAGTCCACTAGGGAAAAATTATTTTCTTAGTTTGACTTGCTTTCTTTCTTTGCTTGCTTGGATTCTATTTTTTGAGTCACTGGGAGATCCAAATTGACTCTTTGACTGTTAAACCACACTGGAAAAACCTTCTTACTTTTTATTTTTTCCATTTTTGTTTGATTTCCGCACCATGCTTTGAGGAACATTGCGAAGACTTGGGATTTCCGCACCCTACCTATTTAGATCAGTGCGGAAACTCCACACCCTACCCATATTTGGTCTACAGAAATCAAGGATTTCCACACTGTGTTAGTCTACAACCTGCGAAAATTGTGAAAATTTTGGTTTTTGATGGTTTTTTCCTTACCCAGACCTTGGATTTGTTTTTGGGGTGAATTGTTGGTTCTGTTTACAGTATGCTTGACAAAATTTGAATCTGCTTTCAACCATCTTTGCCTTATTTTTTCTTTGTTTTCTTTTGAAANTAACACATAGATCCAAATTGTATTTTTGGTGGCTATGATCATATTTGAGTCATATTGGCATGGATCCACAGTGTATGTTCAGTGGCCATGACCTATGTTACTTGACATGGATCTTTGCATGTTGGCATCTATGATTTTAGTCATTTGTATTTTGAGTATGGGAATGCCTACCTCAGTGATGATTTATTATTTTATTGTATTTCCTTGTTTGTTGGCAAGTTTTCGACCGACTGTTCCTTGCTCCCTACACACACTCGACAAAGTATTTCAACTATCACTCTGTTCTAACTTCATACTTTGGGGGGCTTTGTGTTACACATTAATTTCATCATCCCTATGACTGTTAGTGATGTAAACCTATATGTTGCATTCAGAGGGGTCAGTGGCCTGAATTCCTAAAGAAAGAAGGGAGAAGAACTTTTACTGAGAGAAAAAGTTGTATTTTCCTTTATAAAAACACTATTAAGGAATATTTTCGCAGGTTGCACTATACATAGGGTGCGGAAATGCCTGATTTCCGCACCTTGCTTTATAGCTATGTTGCGGAGTTTCCACAGGTTGCACTATAGCTAGAGTGCATAAATTCCTGTACGTGGGAAAAACGAGCATCTTCTTGATGCTTCTAGAAGGAGAAGCTTCTATGGTGAGGTGGCCTCCGAATGGTTTGGATCTTACTCACTTTCATGATTTAGTGGGATCATCCTAACATCCTCACCTTATCCTCTTCAGCTTATAAAAGGAGAGGAGCTCTCATGGAGAAAATTAGCTTGAGCTTGGCTTGGGATTAAGCTTGATTGAGTTGGATTGAGCTTGGGTTTTGTAGCTTGAAGTTTCTGGAGCTTGCATATTGGCTTTGAGCTTTGCTTTGTCAAGATAGATTGTGAGTAGCTATCAGATCCATGGTCTTAGAATCCTTGGAGCAAGAAGTGTGTGGGAAGCAAGGAACTGTTGGAAGGAACTTGACAACATCAAGGCATTTGGTTGTATCTTTCTTCCACATTCTTTAATACAGATATACTTTTCTTTCCTATATGAATGTTATTTGTTCATATTGTATGATTCCTTGATCACATACATAGTTTCATATCAAATAGACTATGTTATTCTTGTGTTTGTTGGCTTGTGTTCTTTTGCAGATATTTCTCCATAAGCCTAGTGATGGGGCTTGGATTGCATTGGCGAAGTCAGATCTTTGATATTTCAAAGGCATGTTCTAGATCCATTTCTCATTTGATAATTGAAATCTAATGAAATAGTAGTGTACTGTCTTGTTTTGTTTTGTTCTAGTTTTGTAGCAAAGCTAGGGGGATTGATTTGTGTTCGCACTTAACAATTAGCCTGATAACACACTGCCCTGGCCCGGTGACTAGTGGTGACAATGTTACACACAAACATTTCACAGAAATGAGAAGGATGGCTCGTGATGAGACCCCCTTTCTCTTGGATATACCACCAAGAGCCACTACCTTGGCTTGGTGACCAGATGAATGGTAGTGTCATACCGCTACATGCCCATGGACCTAATATTCTGGCTCGTGATGAGACCCCCTATCCTCCAACTAGGTCTTGATTTATTATTTTTATGGTTCCCTTTGTTTATTGCTGAGAATCCTTTTATTGCTTTCTCGGGGATCCTTGGGTGAAGCATCTCAAGGTTTCATTCTTTTGGATTTTATATTTTTCTAGCTACTTTTACCCTCTGGGCCTTTAGCCCCTTCTTCCCACAAGATAAGGTACAACCCTTGGATAGTTTGGCCAACCTAATGCCCGAACCAGTGTATGGGATGGATGAGTGGGAAAAAGATGAAAAGTGGTAAGTATGGTGGGAACAGATGATGACCTTTCATGAATCCCCCCAGTGGCAACTGAAAACGTATGGGAACCAACTTACTAGGGAAACCTGTCATTCCTCCCAGGTGTGGTCAAGTGGAAAGGCATAAGGTCCAAGCACACATTAGAAGCAAAAAGAATTAAATGCACATATTCAAATGTTTTGAGAATTAGAGTAACACATACCATGATACATGAACTCATTACCTCATGGAGAAAGACCCATTTCTGCTACAGGACCAGGCCGATGTGATGGATGTTGCTTCTACTGACAAAGTGGAGGCGTTGAAGAAGAAAAGGATGGGCCCTCTCGGTACACCATGTCTAGGACCTGTGGGCCTTGAGACATAATCTCCTTAGTTATCCCTAGGCTAGGGGATAACAATAAAAATACACTAAATTTGTGTATTTCTCACCCTTTTGTAATCAATTTCCTACTTAATAAAATTCCCAATCAATATGGTTTTTCCATTTGGGTTTATGTAGTAAATCTATGTTGGTAGGACACATGATTGAGAATTTTATTATGTGGTTTTTGTTCTGGTTATCATTTGGTTTCATTGTTGGGTTTAGATTTATACATGTGCACTGTTTAATGTACCCATAACAACATTATCCCACATCCCCTACAACATTTCGACCTTGAGGTCCGTTTGCTGGGTATAAGAAACTGCTTGTGCATGTGTGAGTTACATACACTGACTCATTTGATTGTTTGATGGTGTGAAAATCACATTCTACAACATGAAACCTCTTGGTATGTTCAATGGTATAAATTACTGTAGTGTTTGCATGTTGGATGGCAACGATCTCCCTTTAATTAAATCATTGTGGTTTATTACACCCATTCAACCTCAACCATAAAAACATGACATATCATTGATTGATTGTCATTCAAATAATCGAAAACATAACCACATCCTCATTCAAACCATTTAATATTATTTCCTTGAATAGTTGATTACATAGTGTTGGATGGAGTTAGTTGGTTTGTGCTTAGGTTTAGACTACGAGTTAAATCAATGTCTCCACATTGTCTTTTTTTATTGAATTTTCCATGCATTCTATTAGTTGTTGGAATATGTATGTGAATGGGAAGATTAGCGGTTGGATTCAAAGATGGGCATGAATTCTAGTATAAAACAAAATATATACTGTAATTGTATTTGCAAAAGCAATTCAATGGTGCATGTCATTTGGATCATTTAAATCTTACTTTGACAAAGATTTGGCAAATGAATACAGGCTATTAGGTTTGAACCAATATACATGAATTTTTTTTTGATTACCACTAGAATGGAGTTGCTCATTATTATTGGGCATTGGTCTAGCCACTACAAGCAACCAACAATGAAAACAACTATATCAATTGCATGGACAAAGTATAATACTCAACTTGACAATGAACAAAATATATTTTTATAGAGGATTTGTGTTGACAAAATGGACATGCCATGTATTACCCCGGTTTTCAATCCCCATATTGACAATGTTTTTTTTTTATTTGATGAAAGGCTGGAGTGCCCAAATAATTAAAAGTGGTCGAAGTGCCCAAATAATTAAAAGAGGTCAGAGTGCCCAAATAATTAAAAGTGGTCGGAGTGCCCAAACAATTAAAAGAGGTCGGAGTGCCCAAGAAATGTAATACTTTTATTGTTATTAATAATAAAATACATAGCTGGTTGCAAGATAGACAAGGACAAGAGTTATAGGGGCTATGATTCCATGAGAGAGGGGGATAAAGGGGCTAAGTCTTTATATTATTTTATTTACCGATCTTGGAATTTTAAAGAGAAATAAGTAGTTACATGAGATTCTTAGGGAAAATGCCACGTGGTTCTTTATTGCATGTAATTTCATAAACACCTCTTGTAGGTTGTTTCGAGGTTCTTCCTCATGGTTATTCCTCGTTGATAACTCATTCACTCTTCATTCATTTGTTGCTCATTCATTATTCCTCATTCATTCTTATTCTTGGTTGGGACATGGGGGTGAATTGCTGAAGAAAGAAGCCAATTTTTTGTTGGTTGTAGTAATTATTGGTGTATTCCAACCTTGAAATGGTGTCTATATTCCTGATATGCATTAACATATGCTAAACCTTGTTCACAACCGTGAAACCTATGATTCGCATCATGGATACTCTTGACGAGATGCACTAGAGACCTGAAAAGAAGTGGACAACTTGAGGGACTGCATGGCAGAGAAGGGGGTTCCTTGTCTTTGGGTGGTGTAGGCTGGAGATAAGAGAGCTAGTCTACTTTAGATTGTTGTGTTTGGAGAAACCTGTGAGATCTTGAGTGCTGGCTAGTTTGGGAAGCTGAGTGTCGCTCTAGAACCCATCCTTGTGGATTCATAGCTTTTGGCTTAGGGGTGACATGTTGTTGATACTTGGAACAACAATGTATAAGGTTGGGTGGAATGTCCTTGGTCTATGACCAATTGGTGATTGGTTTTGTTTAAGATAAGTGTTCTCTGTCACGTTTTCTTTTTCTTGTATATTTATTTATGTTGTGTATTAATTATTATCTCTGATATATGTATGTTTAATGTATCTGCATGATGGTTACTGTTGTGTATGGCATGTTTAAGAATTATGTTAAAGTCTAGCATGAATCTTGATTATTGCACGTGTTTTTATTGTGTTTCTTTGATGCTTCTTTATTAGTTAATTGTTAGCAAAATTCAAACTCAATTCTTGAAGTGAGACTTTGCAGTAGTGCGACCCAACCTACTAGTGGCTGGGTATGTTGCATATTTGTATCAGAACTGCAGGTTACAAAACCCAGCCTTAAGGGTCTAGTATAGGATCGATACTTTCTTTGGAAATTGATTATTTCTCTACGAGACAACATAAGTTGTTTGCATGAGGATTTTGTTGGAAATAGTTCGTAAATCGATCAAGATAGAGGAAGTAGAGAATACCCATATGCATTGAGGAGTCTTTGAGTGTAAAGATGATGGTGCGCTGTTGAATTTTTGAAAGAGCTCCATGTGTTTACCTTGAATTAAGAACAATGATGTTTGTGTGTGAAATATATTCGAGGCTGCACAAGTTTAAGGGGAGTGGAGCGACAAAAAGATGGATGAATCTCACTACATATTCGAGCAATGTTAATCTTTAAAAGAAGGTCCTGATTGCTCAAACTAATGTGAATGACAACAATATAAAACAACTACAAATGGTTTATAAATAAAATGAGGAGTTACATAGTTTAAATGAGAATGGGTGAGTATGGAGTCTTGCACAAGGCATTAACTTTTGTTGTGAAGAACTGTGAACCCGAAACAGGTTAAATATTGACTACTCATCTCGAGAGATTAGTGGTTAAGATAAAAATATTGGGGACCGATACTCAGTGGGCTAGCTTAGCCACATCAACACCATGATGGAAACCTCATCAACGCTATGTATCTAGTCAGATGAGTGCCACATAAGAGGGAGTCCACGTCAGTGCTATAACAAGCATCTTTGTAGATGCCACGTGAGTTCCATGTGTCAGGACATGTATTGATACCATGTCATGAAGAATACGTCCACGTGGAAACCACCACATATGCACATCAATACAAGAGATCTTGAAAAATGACTAAGTATCAAGACATCGCAAAGATAGTGAGCATGGCGGAGAATCAAGAGTATGTGAAGAAATGAGCGTGAACCCACAGACCAGTGGACCCGTGGTGAAATCTCAAAAATCCACTAAGTATGGAGAATCGGTCAGACCTATGATATCACATAAGATTGAACAAAAGGGCTGTAGACCCGTGACCCATGGTGAGATCTTGAAGAAATAACTAAGTATTGAAAAGGGATCGCTCGAATGAAGATGTACCATGGAGCACTGTAGGAAATGAATAAATGACTAAGTGTGGAGAATCAGCCAGACGAACGAGGTCACAAGAATTGGGAAAATGTCGTAGACCCGTAGACCTGCAGTGAAATCTTGAAAATCAACTATGTATGGAGAATTGGTTGGATTAACAAGGTCACGAGATTCGGGTAAATGCCATAGACCCGTGGCTTGCAATGATATATTGAAAAATGACTAAGTACCAAGAATCGGTTGGACAAAAATGTCTCAAGAAATGGCTAAGTATCAAGAATGAATTAGGTGGACAGAGATGTCACAGAGTGCGGTGAGATCTAATAAATTGTCTAAGTATGAGGAATCAATTGAACGACCCAAGAGGTCACCACTTGTCATAGATCAGATGGACCAGAGGGTGAGAGATATGATGACCCATGAGGTTGCCACTTGTCAAAGATTAGACGACCTAGAGGATGAGAGATCCGATGGCTCATTATGTCTCATAGAACCACGATGAAATACTTAGAAAAGTTTCTAAGTATGGGTACAAAGTGAGTGTGACAGAATGAGAAGGTGCATTCTGGAGGCCACAAAAGTATGAAAAGATATGCCTTAGAACCATGGATAAATGCTTGGAAATGGGTCTAAGTGTAGGTGAAAAATGAGTGCGGTGAAATGTGAGTATGCATTTTGGAGGCCATGGAGGTATGAGAAAATATGCCTTAGACCAATGATGAAACCATCAAGATAACAGATCGATGGATGAGTCTAATGAGATATCTGATCATACAGTGGTTGTGAGCTGAAGGTTCAAGCTATGTGAAAATGGGATCAACGATCAAGATTAATCTGAGGTCCAGATCAAATGTCTGCCATGCATCAAAGATGTGTTACGTATTGATGTGGGTAGTAAGAAGATTTATTATTGTGATATAATCTGAAGATAACTAGACTCATGGTCAAGATTAAATCTAAAGGAATGATCAGATGATTGCTGAGCGTTGAAGCTACGTTGCATTTGCTAATGTATATTCCTTCATTTCCTTTGCCATCAATAACTTTCTGCTCAAGAATTATAATTGAGCAAGAGAATAGTCATTGAAAAGATGGTTCAAAGAAGAATACCTTGGAATTATTAGAATTGGGAGAACTATGATATAATTCTTCATGAATTAAGTAGAAAATGACATGTATAATTAATTGACAAATTTCTATAATATTCAAAATTCTAACAAAAATGGTTGCTTGCACATTTTGTAGTATTAAGGGATATAGACATATCAATTTAAGATAAGAATGCAGATTTGGGACATTGAGGAAGGAGAGGCAGCCTTGAGTCATGAAAAAGAAACCAAAGGTCAAAATATCAATGTTGGTAATGCATAAACAAAATCAAATGGGCACAAAAGTAGAGGGGAACAAGAAACATTAATAGAGACTATGAGAATCTTGAGAATAGAAGTGCAGAGTTACAAAGCAGACAATGAGAAGATGATGAGAGAAAAAAATTAAATAAATGCTCAAGTGATGCAAATCCTAAATCAGTTGCATATGTAGGCAAAGAATGGATCAGACTCCAGATAGGAGGAAGAAGGCAGACACCATGAAAGAAGAGATAACTACATAAGCGATGGTCATTCAAGAAGTATTAGCATAATTCATATACATCACTTACCTCCTTATTCAACAAGGAAATTTTATGCATCTGAAGACTCCATAAGAAGTCCAAAAGTGTCTCATATTAGTGTTAGGACCACACAATGTACCTTTTTGCCCATACTTTTTGCCACCATTACACTCTTAATCACTCACATTTAAACTCATATTATCACT
Source organism: Picea glauca (assembly GCA_000966675.3). Taxonomy (NCBI): domain Eukaryota; kingdom Viridiplantae; phylum Streptophyta; class Pinopsida; order Pinales; family Pinaceae; genus Picea; species Picea glauca. The sequence continues at coordinate 11,493 of JZKD02S1625075.1, forward strand.
TCATCCTATNTAACACATAGATCCAAATTGTATTTTTGGTGGCTATGATCATATTTGAGTCATATTGGCATGGATCCACAGTGTATGTTCAGTGGCCATGACCTATGTTACTTGACATGGATCTTTGCATGTTGGCATCTATGATTTTAGTCATTTGTATTTTGAGTATGGGAATGCCTACCTCAGTGATGATTTATTATTTTATTGTATTTCCTTGTTTGTTGGCAAGTTTTCGACCGACTGTTCCTTGCTCCCTACACACACTCGACAAAGTATTTCAACTATCACTCTGTTCTAACTTCATACTTTGGGGGGCTTTGTGTTACACATTAATTTCATCATCCCTATGACTGTTAGTGATGTAAACCTATATGTTGCATTCAGAGGGGTCAGTGGCCTGAATTCCTAAAGAAAGAAGGGAGAAGAACTTTTACTGAGAGAAAAAGTTGTATTTTCCTTTATAAAAACACTATTAAGGAATATTTTCGCAGGTTGCACTATACATAGGGTGCGGAAATGCCTGATTTCCGCACCTTGCTTTATAGCTATGTTGCGGAGTTTCCACAGGTTGCACTATAGCTAGAGTGCATAAATTCCTGTACGTGGGAAAAACGAGCATCTTCTTGATGCTTCTAGAAGGAGAAGCTTCTATGGTGAGGTGGCCTCCGAATGGTTTGGATCTTACTCACTTTCATGATTTAGTGGGATCATCCTAACATCCTCACCTTATCCTCTTCAGCTTATAAAAGGAGAGGAGCTCTCATGGAGAAAATTAGCTTGAGCTTGGCTTGGGATTAAGCTTGATTGAGTTGGATTGAGCTTGGGTTTTGTAGCTTGAAGTTTCTGGAGCTTGCATATTGGCTTTGAGCTTTGCTTTGTCAAGATAGATTGTGAGTAGCTATCAGATCCATGGTCTTAGAATCCTTGGAGCAAGAAGTGTGTGGGAAGCAAGGAACTGTTGGAAGGAACTTGACAACATCAAGGCATTTGGTTGTATCTTTCTTCCACATTCTTTAATACAGATATACTTTTCTTTCCTATATGAATGTTATTTGTTCATATTGTATGATTCCTTGATCACATACATAGTTTCATATCAAATAGACTCTGTTATTCTTGTGTTTGTTGGCTGGTGTTCTTTTGCAGATATTTCTCCATAAGCCTAGTGATGGGGCTTGGATTGCATTGGCGAAGTCGGATCTTTGATATTTCAAAGGCATGTTCTAGATCCATTTCTCATTTGATAATTGAAATCTAATGAAATAGTAGTGTACTGTCTTGTTTTGTTTTGTTCTAGTTTTGTAGCAAATCTAGGGGGATTGATTTGTGTTCACACTTAACAATTAGCCTGATAACACACTGCCCTGGCCCGGTGACTAGTGGTGACAATGTTACACACAAACATTTCACAGAAATGAGAAGGATGGCTTGTGATGAGACCCCCTTTCTCTTGGATATACCACCAAGAGCCACTACCTTGGCTTGGTGACCAGATGAATGGTAGTGTCATACCGCTACATGCCCATGGACCTAATATTCTGGCTCGTGATGAGACCCCCTATCCTCCAACTAGGTCTTGATTTATTATTTTTATGGTTCCCTTTGTTTATTGCTGAGAATCCTTTTATTGCTTTCTCGGGGATCCTTGGGTGAAGCATCTCAAGGTTTCATTCTTTTGGATTTTATATTTTTCTAGCTACTTTTACCCTCTGGGCCTTTAGCCCCTTCTTCCCACAAGATAAGGTACAACCCTTGGATAGTTTGGCCAACCTAATGCCCGAACCAGTGTATGGGATGGATGAGTGGGAAAAAGATGAAAAGTGGTAAGTATGGTGGGAACAGATGATGACCTTTCATGAATCCCCCCAGTGGCAACTGAAAACGTATGGGAACCAACTTACTAGGGAAACCTGTCATTCCTCCCAGGTGTGGTCAAGTGGAAAGGCATAAGGTCCAAGCACACATTAGAAGCAAAAAGAATTAAATGCACATATTCAAATGTTTTGAGAATTAGAGTAACACATACCATGATACATGAACTCATTACCTCATGGAGAAAGACCCATTTCTGCTACAGGACCAGGCCGATGTGATGGATGTTGCTTCTACTGACAAAGTGGAGGCGTTGAAGAAGAAAAGGATGGGCCCTCTCGGTACACCATGTCTAGGACCTGTGGGCCTTGAGACATAATCTCCTTAGTTATCCCTAGGCTAGGGGATAACAATAAAAATACACTAAATTTGTGTATTTCTCACCCTTTTGTAATCAATTTCCTACTTAATAAAATTCCCAATCAATATGGTTTTTCCATTTGGGTTTATGTAGTAAATCTATGTTGGTAGGACACATGATTGAGAATTTTATTATGTGGTTTTTGTTCTGGTTATCATTTGGTTTCATTGTTGGGTTTAGATTTATACATGTGCACTGTTTAATGTACCCATAACAACATTATCCCACATCCCCTACAACATTTCGACCTTGAGGTCCGTTTGCTGGGTATAAGAAACTGCTTGTGCATGTGTGAGTTACATACACTGACTCATTTGATTGTTTGATGGTGTGAAAATCACATTCTACAACATGAAACCTCTTGGTATGTTCAATGGTATAAATTACTGTAGTGTTTGCATGTTGGATGGCAACGATCTCCCTTTAATTAAATCATTGTGGTTTATTACACCCATTCAACCTCAACCATAAAAACATGACATATCATTGATTGATTGTCATTCAAATAATCGAAAACATAACCACATCCTCATTCAAACCATTTAATATTATTTCCTTGAATAGTTGATTACATAGTGTTGGATGGAGTTAGTTGGTTTGTGCTTAGGTTTAGACTACGAGTTAAATCAATGTCTCCACATTGTCTTTTTTTATTGAATTTTCCATGCATTCTATTAGTTGTTGGAATATGTATGTGAATGGGAAGATTAGCGGTTGGATTCAAAGATGGGCATGAATTCTAGTATAAAACAAAATATATACTGTAATTGTATTTGCAAAAGCAATTCAATGGTGCATGTCATTTGGATCATTTAAATCTTACTTTGACAAAGATTTGGCAAATGAATACAGGCTATTAGGTTTGAACCAATATACATGAATTTTTTTTTGATTACCACTAGAATGGAGTTGCTCATTATTATTGGGCATTGGTCTAGCCACTACAAGCAACCAACAATGAAAACAACTATATCAATTGCATGGACAAAGTATAATACTCAACTTGACAATGAACAAAATATATTTTTATAGAGGATTTGTGTTGACAAAATGGACATGCCATGTATTACCCCGGTTTTCAATCCCCATATTGACAATGTTTTTTTTTTATTTGATGAAAGGCTGGAGTGCCCAAATAATTAAAAGTGGTCGAAGTGCCCAAATAATTAAAAGAGGTCAGAGTGCCCAAATAATTAAAAGTGGTCGGAGTGCCCAAACAATTAAAAGAGGTCGGAGTGCCCAAGAAATGTAATACTTTTATTGTTATTAATAATAAAATACATAGCTGGTTGCAAGATAGACAAGGACAAGAGTTATAGGGGCTATGATTCCATGAGAGAGGGGGATAAAGGGGCTAAGTCTTTATATTATTTTATTTACCGATCTTGGAATTTTAAAGAGAAATAAGTAGTTACATGAGATTCTTAGGGAAAATGCCACGTGGTTCTTTATTGCATGTAATTTCATAAACACCTCTTGTAGGTTGTTTCGAGGTTCTTCCTCATGGTTATTCCTCGTTGATAACTCATTCACTCTTCATTCATTTGTTGCTCATTCATTATTCCTCATTCATTCTTATTCTTGGTTGGGACATGGGGGTGAATTGCTGAAGAAAGAAGCCAATTTTTTGTTGGTTGTAGTAATTATTGGTGTATTCCAACCTTGAAATGGTGTCTATATTCCTGATATGCATTAACATATGCTAAACCTTGTTCACAACCGTGAAACCTATGATTCGCATCATGGATACTCTTGACGAGATGCACTAGAGACCTGAAAAGAAGTGGACAACTTGAGGGACTGCATGGCAGAGAAGGGGGTTCCTTGTCTTTGGGTGGTGTAGGCTGGAGATAAGAGAGCTAGTCTACTTTAGATTGTTGTGTTTGGAGAAACCTGTGAGATCTTGAGTGCTGGCTAGTTTGGGAAGCTGAGTGTCGCTCTAGAACCCATCCTTGTGGATTCATAGCTTTTGGCTTAGGGGTGACATGTTGTTGATACTTGGAACAACAATGTATAAGGTTGGGTGGAATGTCCTTGGTCTATGACCAATTGGTGATTGGTTTTGTTTAAGATAAGTGTTCTCTGTCACGTTTTCTTTTTCTTGTATATTTATTTATGTTGTGTATTAATTATTATCTCTGATATATGTATGTTTAATGTATCTGCATGATGGTTACTGTTGTGTATGGCATGTTTAAGAATTATGTTAAAGTCTAGCATGAATCTTGATTATTGCACGTGTTTTTATTGTGTTTCTTTGATGCTTCTTTATTAGTTAATTGTTAGCAAAATTCAAACTCAATTCTTGAAGTGAGACTTTGCAGTAGTGCGACCCAACCTACTAGTGGCTGGGTATGTTGCATATTTGTATCAGAACTGCAGGTTACAAAACCCAGCCTTAAGGGTCTAGTATAGGATCGATACTTTCTTTGGAAATTGATTATTTCTCTACGAGACAACATAAGTTGTTTGCATGAGGATTTTGTTGGAAATAGTTCGTAAATCGATCAAGATAGAGGAAGTAGAGAATACCCATATGCATTGAGGAGTCTTTGAGTGTAAAGATGATGGTGCGCTGTTGAATTTTTGAAAGAGCTCCATGTGTTTACCTTGAATTAAGAACAATGATGTTTGTGTGTGAAATATATTCGAGGCTGCACAAGTTTAAGGGGAGTGGAGCGACAAAAAGATGGATGAATCTCACTACATATTCGAGCAATGTTAATCTTTAAAAGAAGGTCCTGATTGCTCAAACTAATGTGAATGACAACAATATAAAACAACTACAAATGGTTTATAAATAAAATGAGGAGTTACATAGTTTAAATGAGAATGGGTGAGTATGGAGTCTTGCACAAGGCATTAACTTTTGTTGTGAAGAACTGTGAACCCGAAACAGGTTAAATATTGACTACTCATCTCGAGAGATTAGTGGTTAAGATAAAAATATTGGGGACCGATACTCAGTGGGCTAGCTTAGCCACATCAACACCATGATGGAAACCTCATCAACGCTATGTATCTAGTCAGATGAGTGCCACATAAGAGGGAGTCCACGTCAGTGCTATAACAAGCATCTTTGTAGATGCCACGTGAGTTCCATGTGTCAGGACATGTATTGATACCATGTCATGAAGAATACGTCCACGTGGAAACCACCACATATGCACATCAATACAAGAGATCTTGAAAAATGACTAAGTATCAAGACATCGCAAAGATAGTGAGCATGGCGGAGAATCAAGAGTATGTGAAGAAATGAGCGTGAACCCACAGACCAGTGGACCCGTGGTGAAATCTCAAAAATCCACTAAGTATGGAGAATCGGTCAGACCTATGATATCACATAAGATTGAACAAAAGGGCTGTAGACCCGTGACCCATGGTGAGATCTTGAAGAAATAACTAAGTATTGAAAAGGGATCGCTCGAATGAAGATGTACCATGGAGCACTGTAGGAAATGAATAAATGACTAAGTGTGGAGAATCAGCCAGACGAACGAGGTCACAAGAATTGGGAAAATGTCGTAGACCCGTAGACCTGCAGTGAAATCTTGAAAATCAACTATGTATGGAGAATTGGTTGGATTAACAAGGTCACGAGATTCGGGTAAATGCCATAGACCCGTGGCTTGCAATGATATATTGAAAAATGACTAAGTACCAAGAATCGGTTGGACAAAAATGTCTCAAGAAATGGCTAAGTATCAAGAATGAATTAGGTGGACAGAGATGTCACAGAGTGCGGTGAGATCTAATAAATTGTCTAAGTATGAGGAATCAATTGAACGACCCAAGAGGTCACCACTTGTCATAGATCAGATGGACCAGAGGGTGAGAGATATGATGACCCATGAGGTTGCCACTTGTCAAAGATTAGACGACCTAGAGGATGAGAGATCCGATGGCTCATTATGTCTCATAGAACCACGATGAAATACTTAGAAAAGTTTCTAAGTATGGGTACAAAGTGAGTGTGACAGAATGAGAAGGTGCATTCTGGAGGCCACAAAAGTATGAAAAGATATGCCTTAGAACCATGGATAAATGCTTGGAAATGGGTCTAAGTGTAGGTGAAAAATGAGTGCGGTGAAATGTGAGTATGCATTTTGGAGGCCATGGAGGTATGAGAAAATATGCCTTAGACCAATGATGAAACCATCAAGATAACAGATCGATGGATGAGTCTAATGAGATATCTGATCATACAGTGGTTGTGAGCTGAAGGTTCAAGCTATGTGAAAATGGGATCAACGATCAAGATTAATCTGAGGTCCAGATCAAATGTCTGCCATGCATCAAAGATGTGTTACGTATTGATGTGGGTAGTAAGAAGATTTATTATTGTGATATAATCTGAAGATAACTAGACTCATGGTCAAGATTAAATCTAAAGGAATGATCAGATGATTGCTGAGCGTTGAAGCTACGTTGCATTTGCTAATGTATATTCCTTCATTTCCTTTGCCATCAATAACTTTCTGCTCAAGAATTATAATTGAGCAAGAGAATAGTCATTGAAAAGATGGTTCAAAGAAGAATACCTTGGAATTATTAGAATTGGGAGAACTATGATATAATTCTTCATGAATTAAGTAGAAAATGACATGTATAATTAATTGACAAATTTCTATAATATTCAAAATTCTAACAAAAATGGTTGCTTGCACATTTTGTAGTATTAAGGGATATAGACATATCAATTTAAGATAAGAATGCAGATTTGGGACATTGAGGAAGGAGAGGCAGCCTTGAGTCATGAAAAAGAAACCAAAGGTCAAAATATCAATGTTGGTAATGCATAAACAAAATCAAATGGGCACAAAAGTAGAGGGGAACAAGAAACATTAATAGAGACTATGAGAATCTTGAGAATAGAAGTGCAGAGTTACAAAGCAGACAATGAGAAGATGATGAGAGAAAAAAATTAAATAAATGCTCAAGTGATGCAAATCCTAAATCAGTTGCATATGTAGGCAAAGAATGGATCAGACTCCAGATAGGAGGAAGAAGGCAGACACCATGAAAGAAGAGATAACTACATAAGCGATGGTCATTCAAGAAGTATTAGCATAATTCATATACATCACTTACCTCCTTATTCAACAAGGAAATTTTATGCATCTGAAGACTCCATAAGAAGTCCAAAAGTGTCTCATATTAGTGTTAGGACCACACAATGTACCTTTTTGCCCATACTTTTTGCCACCATTACACTCTTAATCACTCACATTTAAACTCATATTATCACTTCATCCTATATTTCCAAAGGTATATAACGTCTCTTATCTTTACTATACGTTTAATCTGTTTTGCATATAATTTCACATTACTCTCGTACTTAACCATTGATTAGAAATGTATAAGTGCTGAAACAGTTCAAACTGCAGATTAGCATTTCAGGCCTGTTGCTGAAACAACAATTCATAGAAGCTGTTACATAGTCCACGATCGACGATGCTGAAACACAGAAGCTGTTACATAGTCCATGGTCGACGATGCTGAAACACAGAAGCTGTTACACAGTCCATGGTCGACGATGCTGAAACACAGAAGCTGTTACACAGTCTATGGTCAACGATGCTGAAACACAAAGGAAGCCGTTACACAGTCCGTGGTCAACAACAACTCACACAGATTGACTACAACAGCCACACCGTGAGCCAAGCATCAACCATTGCTGCTACCTGAGAAGTGCTGAAACAGTCAGAGCGCAAATCCCGTGGCTAAAATAGCCCGCGATTTGCGATGCTGAAACAGCATGCAACAACATCAACAAGAAAGAACTGTTACTCCAGCCGTAACAACAACACCTCATTCAGCACTTGTAATAGCATTCTGTTGCAGGAGACTAGGACATCCTATTCTGGTTTAGAAATTCGATCTGACTAAGAATAGGACTTAGATATATATCTGTAATTTTTGATCAATTGTATCGAAAGGGATGCCCTCTTTAAATAAGAGGAAATCATCATTCGAGAGGATCCCCAGTTTTTGTACTAAGAAAGTTTCACATAGAAGGACGTACTTCATTTTCAGATTGTAATATGATACATTGATAGATGAATAAAAGACTGTTTTGAGCATCCTTCTCTAGCCTCTTCGTCTCAGGGGAATCTTGTGAGAAGGGANGTGATGAGACCCCCTTTCTCTTGGATATACCACCAAGAGCCACTACCTTGGCTTGGTGACCAGATGAATGGTAGTGTCATACCGCTACATGCCCATGGACCTAATATTCTGGCTCGTGATGAGACCCCCTATCCTCCAACTAGGTCTTGATTTATTATTTTTATGGTTCCCTTTGTTTATTGCTGAGAATCCTTTTATTGCTTTCTCGGGGATCCTTGGGTGAAGCATCTCAAGGTTTCATTCTTTTGGATTTTATATTTTTCTAGCTACTTTTACCCTCTGGGCCTTTAGCCCCTTCTTCCCACAAGATAAGGTACAACCCTTGGATAGTTTGGCCAACCTAATGCCCGAACCAGTGTATGGGATGGATGAGTGGGAAAAAGATGAAAAGTGGTAAGTATGGTGGGAACAGATGATGACCTTTCATGAATCCCCCCAGTGGCAACTGAAAACGTATGGGAACCAACTTACTAGGGAAACCTGTCATTCCTCCCAGGTGTGGTCAAGTGGAAAGGCATAAGGTCCAAGCACACATTAGAAGCAAAAAGAATTAAATGCACATATTCAAATGTTTTGAGAATTAGAGTAACACATACCATGATACATGAACTCATTACCTCATGGAGAAAGACCCATTTCTGCTACAGGACCAGGCCGATGTGATGGATGTTGCTTCTACTGACAAAGTGGAGGCGTTGAAGAAGAAAAGGATGGGCCCTCTCGGTACACCATGTCTAGGACCTGTGGGCCTTGAGACATAATCTCCTTAGTTATCCCTAGGCTAGGGGATAACAATAAAAATACACTAAATTTGTGTATTTCTCACCCTTTTGTAATCAATTTCCTACTTAATAAAATTCCCAATCAATATGGTTTTTCCATTTGGGTTTATGTAGTAAATCTATGTTGGTAGGACACATGATTGAGAATTTTATTATGTGGTTTTTGTTCTGGTTATCATTTGGTTTCATTGTTGGGTTTAGATTTATACATGTGCACTGTTTAATGTACCCATAACAACATTATCCCACATCCCCTACAACATTTCGACCTTGAGGTCCGTTTGCTGGGTATAAGAAACTGCTTGTGCATGTGTGAGTTACATACACTGACTCATTTGATTGTTTGATGGTGTGAAAATCACATTCTACAACATGAAACCTCTTGGTATGTTCAATGGTATAAATTACTGTAGTGTTTGCATGTTGGATGGCAACGATCTCCCTTTAATTAAATCATTGTGGTTTATTACACCCATTCAACCTCAACCATAAAAACATGACATATCATTGATTGATTGTCATTCAAATAATCGAAAACATAACCACATCCTCATTCAAACCATTTAATATTATTTCCTTGAATAGTTGATTACATAGTGTTGGATGGAGTTAGTTGGTTTGTGCTTAGGTTTAGACTACGAGTTAAATCAATGTCTCCACATTGTCTTTTTTTATTGAATTTTCCATGCATTCTATTAGTTGTTGGAATATGTATGTGAATGGGAAGATTAGCGGTTGGATTCAAAGATGGGCATGAATTCTAGTATAAAACAAAATATATACTGTAATTGTATTTGCAAAAGCAATTCAATGGTGCATGTCATTTGGATCATTTAAATCTTACTTTGACAAAGATTTGGCAAATGAATACAGGCTATTAGGTTTGAACCAATATACATGAATTTTTTTTTGATTACCACTAGAATGGAGTTGCTCATTATTATTGGGCATTGGTCTAGCCACTACAAGCAACCAACAATGAAAACAACTATATCAATTGCATGGACAAAGTATAATACTCAACTTGACAATGAACAAAATATATTTTTATAGAGGATTTGTGTTGACAAAATGGACATGCCATGTATTACCCCGGTTTTCAATCCCCATATTGACAATGTTTTTTTTTTATTTGATGAAAGGCTGGAGTGCCCAAATAATTAAAAGTGGTCGAAGTGCCCAAATAATTAAAAGAGGTCAGAGTGCCCAAATAATTAAAAGTGGTCGGAGTGCCCAAACAATTAAAAGAGGTCGGAGTGCCCAAGAAATGTAATACTTTTATTGTTATTAATAATAAAATACATAGCTGGTTGCAAGATAGACAAGGACAAGAGTTATAGGGGCTATGATTCCATGAGAGAGGGGGATAAAGGGGCTAAGTCTTTATATTATTTTATTTACCGATCTTGGAATTTTAAAGAGAAATAAGTAGTTACATGAGATTCTTAGGGAAAATGCCACGTGGTTCTTTATTGCATGTAATTTCATAAACACCTCTTGTAGGTTGTTTCGAGGTTCTTCCTCATGGTTATTCCTCGTTGATAACTCATTCACTCTTCATTCATTTGTTGCTCATTCATTATTCCTCATTCATTCTTATTCTTGGTTGGGACATGGGGGTGAATTGCTGAAGAAAGAAGCCAATTTTTTGTTGGTTGTAGTAATTATTGGTGTATTCCAACCTTGAAATGGTGTCTATATTCCTGATATGCATTAACATATGCTAAACCTTGTTCACAACCGTGAAACCTATGATTCGCATCATGGATACTCTTGACGAGATGCACTAGAGACCTGAAAAGAAGTGGACAACTTGAGGGACTGCATGGCAGAGAAGGGGGTTCCTTGTCTTTGGGTGGTGTAGGCTGGAGATAAGAGAGCTAGTCTACTTTAGATTGTTGTGTTTGGAGAAACCTGTGAGATCTTGAGTGCTGGCTAGTTTGGGAAGCTGAGTGTCGCTCTAGAACCCATCCTTGTGGATTCATAGCTTTTGGCTTAGGGGTGACATGTTGTTGATACTTGGAACAACAATGTATAAGGTTGGGTGGAATGTCCTTGGTCTATGACCAATTGGTGATTGGTTTTGTTTAAGATAAGTGTTCTCTGTCACGTTTTCTTTTTCTTGTATATTTATTTATGTTGTGTATTAATTATTATCTCTGATATATGTATGTTTAATGTATCTGCATGATGGTTACTGTTGTGTATGGCATGTTTAAGAATTATGTTAAAGTCTAGCATGAATCTTGATTATTGCACGTGTTTTTATTGTGTTTCTTTGATGCTTCTTTATTAGTTAATTGTTAGCAAAATTCAAACTCAATTCTTGAAGTGAGACTTTGCAGTAGTGCGACCCAACCTACTAGTGGCTGGGTATGTTGCATATTTGTATCAGAACTGCAGGTTACAAAACCCAGCCTTAAGGGTCTAGTATAGGATCGATACTTTCTTTGGAAATTGATTATTTCTCTACGAGACAACATAAGTTGTTTGCATGAGGATTTTGTTGGAAATAGTTCGTAAATCGATCAAGATAGAGGAAGTAGAGAATACCCATATGCATTGAGGAGTCTTTGAGTGTAAAGATGATGGTGCGCTGTTGAATTTTTGAAAGAGCTCCATGTGTTTACCTTGAATTAAGAACAATGATGTTTGTGTGTGAAATATATTCGAGGCTGCACAAGTTTAAGGGGAGTGGAGCGACAAAAAGATGGATGAATCTCACTACATATTCGAGCAATGTTAATCTTTAAAAGAAGGTCCTGATTGCTCAAACTAATGTGAATGACAACAATATAAAACAACTACAAATGGTTTATAAATAAAATGAGGAGTTACATAGTTTAAATGAGAATGGGTGAGTATGGAGTCTTGCACAAGGCATTAACTTTTGTTGTGAAGAACTGTGAACCCGAAACAGGTTAAATATTGACTACTCATCTCGAGAGATTAGTGGTTAAGATAAAAATATTGGGGACCGATACTCAGTGGGCTAGCTTAGCCACATCAACACCATGATGGAAACCTCATCAACGCTATGTATCTAGTCAGATGAGTGCCACATAAGAGGGAGTCCACGTCAGTGCTATAACAAGCATCTTTGTAGATGCCACGTGAGTTCCATGTGTCAGGACATGTATTGATACCATGTCATGAAGAATACGTCCACGTGGAAACCACCACATATGCACATCAATACAAGAGATCTTGAAAAATGACTAAGTATCAAGACATCGCAAAGATAGTGAGCATGGCGGAGAATCAAGAGTATGTGAAGAAATGAGCGTGAACCCACAGACCAGTGGACCCGTGGTGAAATCTCAAAAATCCACTAAGTATGGAGAATCGGTCAGACCTATGATATCACATAAGATTGAACAAAAGGGCTGTAGACCCGTGACCCATGGTGAGATCTTGAAGAAATAACTAAGTATTGAAAAGGGATCGCTCGAATGAAGATGTACCATGGAGCACTGTAGGAAATGAATAAATGACTAAGTGTGGAGAATCAGCCAGACGAACGAGGTCACAAGAATTGGGAAAATGTCGTAGACCCGTAGACCTGCAGTGAAATCTTGAAAATCAACTATGTATGGAGAATTGGTTGGATTAACAAGGTCACGAGATTCGGGTAAATGCCATAGACCCGTGGCTTGCAATGATATATTGAAAAATGACTAAGTACCAAGAATCGGTTGGACAAAAATGTCTCAAGAAATGGCTAAGTATCAAGAATGAATTAGGTGGACAGAGATGTCACAGAGTGCGGTGAGATCTAATAAATTGTCTAAGTATGAGGAATCAATTGAACGACCCAAGAGGTCACCACTTGTCATAGATCAGATGGACCAGAGGGTGAGAGATATGATGACCCATGAGGTTGCCACTTGTCAAAGATTAGACGACCTAGAGGATGAGAGATCCGATGGCTCATTATGTCTCATAGAACCACGATGAAATACTTAGAAAAGTTTCTAAGTATGGGTACAAAGTGAGTGTGACAGAATGAGAAGGTGCATTCTGGAGGCCACAAAAGTATGAAAAGATATGCCTTAGAACCATGGATAAATGCTTGGAAATGGGTCTAAGTGTAGGTGAAAAATGAGTGCGGTGAAATGTGAGTATGCATTTTGGAGGCCATGGAGGTATGAGAAAATATGCCTTAGACCAATGATGAAACCATCAAGATAACAGATCGATGGATGAGTCTAATGAGATATCTGATCATACAGTGGTTGTGAGCTGAAGGTTCAAGCTATGTGAAAATGGGATCAACGATCAAGATTAATCTGAGGTCCAGATCAAATGTCTGCCATGCATCAAAGATGTGTTACGTATTGATGTGGGTAGTAAGAAGATTTATTATTGTGATATAATCTGAAGATAACTAGACTCATGGTCAAGATTAAATCTAAAGGAATGATCAGATGATTGCTGAGCGTTGAAGCTACGTTGCATTTGCTAATGTATATTCCTTCATTTCCTTTGCCATCAATAACTTTCTGCTCAAGAATTATAATTGAGCAAGAGAATAGTCATTGAAAAGATGGTTCAAAGAAGAATACCTTGGAATTATTAGAATTGGGAGAACTATGATATAATTCTTCATGAATTAAGTAGAAAATGACATGTATAATTAATTGACAAATTTCTATAATATTCAAAATTCTAACAAAAATGGTTGCTTGCACATTTTGTAGTATTAAGGGATATAGACATATCAATTTAAGATAAGAATGCAGATTTGGGACATTGAGGAAGGAGAGGCAGCCTTGAGTCATGAAAAAGAAACCAAAGGTCAAAATATCAATGTTGGTAATGCATAAACAAAATCAAATGGGCACAAAAGTAGAGGGGAACAAGAAACATTAATAGAGACTATGAGAATCTTGAGAATAGAAGTGCAGAGTTACAAAGCAGACAATGAGAAGATGATGAGAGAAAAAAATTAAATAAATGCTCAAGTGATGCAAATCCTAAATCAGTTGCATATGTAGGCAAAGAATGGATCAGACTCCAGATAGGAGGAAGAAGGCAGACACCATGAAAGAAGAGATAACTACATAAGCGATGGTCATTCAAGAAGTATTAGCATAATTCATATACATCACTTACCTCCTTATTCAACAAGGAAATTTTATGCATCTGAAGACTCCATAAGAAGTCCAAAAGTGTCTCATATTAGTGTTAGGACCACACAATGTACCTTTTTGCCCATACTTTTTGCCACCATTACACTCTTAATCACTCACATTTAAACTCATATTATCACTTCATCCTATCTTTCCAAAGGTATATAACGTCTCTTCTCTTTACTATACGTTTAATCTGTTTTGCATATAATTTCACGTTACTCTCATACTTAACCATTGATTAGAAATGTATAAGTGATGAAACAATTCAAACTGCAGATTAGCATTTGAGGCCTGTTGCTGAAACAACAATTCATAGAAGCTGTTACATAGTCCACGATCGACGATGCTGAAACACAGAAGCTGTTACATAGTCCATGGTTGACGATGCTGAAACACAGAAGCTGTTACACAGTCCATGGTCGATGATGCTGAAACACAGAAGCTGTTACACAGTCTATGGTCAACGATGCTGAAACACAAAGGAAGCCATTACACAGTCCATGGTCAACAAAAACTCACACAGATTGACTACAACAACCACACCGTGAGCCAAGCATCAACCATTGCTGCTACCTGAGAAGTGTTGAAACAGTCAGAGCGCAAATCCCGTGGCTAAAACAACCCGTGATTTGCGATGCCGAAACAACATGCAACAACATCAACAAGACAGAACTGTTACTCCATCCGTAACAACAACACCTCATTCAACACTTGTAATAGCATTCTGTTGCAGGAGACTAGGACATCCTATTCTGGTTTAGAAATTCGATCTGACTAAGAATAGGACTTAGATATATATCTGTAATTTTTGATCAATTGTATCGAAAGGGATGCCCTCTTTAAATAAGAGGAAATCATCATTCGAGAGGATCCCCAGTTTTTGTACTAAGAAAGTTTCACATAGAAGGACGTACTTCATTTTCAGATTGTAATATGATACATTGATAGATGAATAAAAGACTGTTTTGAGCATCCTTCTCTAGCCTCTTCGTCTCAGGGGAATCTTGTGAGAAGGGAGGGCCCACCTTCTTCACAAGATTCACCCGTTAGTTTTATAATGTGTTAGTGTGAATTCTGTTTATGCCTTGATTAGTTTGTGTTCTGCTGAAACACTACTTTAATGAATTCTGCTTTGCTGAAACACTACTGAACTCTGTCTTACCGAACGTTACATTGTTTTCATGTGGTTCATGCTTGGATAATTGATAATCATTTTANACACAGTCTATGGTCAACGATGCTGAAACACAAAGGAAGCCGTTACACAGTCCGTGGTCAACAACAACTCACACAGATTGACTACAACAGCCACACCGTGAGCCAAGCATCAACCATTGCTGCTACCTGAGAAGTGCTGAAACAGTCAGAGCGCAAATCCCGTGGCTAAAATAGCCCGCGATTTGCGATGCTGAAACAGCATGCAACAACATCAACAAGAAAGAACTGTTACTCCAGCCGTAACAACAACACCTCATTCAGCACTTGTAATAGCATTCTGTTGCAGGAGACTAGGACATCCTATTCTGGTTTAGAAATTCGATCTGACTAAGAATAGGACTTAGATATATATCTGTAATTTTTGATCAATTGTATCGAAAGGGATGCCCTCTTTAAATAAGAGGAAATCATCATTCGAGAGGATCCCCAGTTTTTGTACTAAGAAAGTTTCACATAGAAGGACGTACTTCATTTTCAGATTGTAATATGATACATTGATAGATGAATAAAAGACTGTTTTGAGCATCCTTCTCTAGCCTCTTCGTCTCAGGGGAATCTTGTGAGAAGGGAGGGCCCACCTTCTTCACAAGATTCACCCGTTAGTTTTATAGTGTGTTAGTGTGAATTCTGTTTATGCCTTGATTAATTTCTGTTCTGCTGAAACACTACTTTAATGAATTCTGCTTTGCTGAAACACTACTGAACTCTGTATTACCGAACGTTACATTGTTTTCAAGTGGTTCATGCTTGGATAATTGATAATCATTTTAGTTAGCAATCCTGTGTGATGAATTTAAGGAAGTTTGGTAGTCAGAGACTGGTGCTAAAGATTCCTGCTTAAAGGAAGGGATTAAGGGTCCTGTTCTCTATTAGAAGTAGTTAGCCTTCAATTATTTTCACGAGTGTGCTAATCAGAGACTGGTGCTAAAGATTCTTGCTTAAAGGAAGGGATTAAGGGTCCTGTTCTCTGTTAGAAGTAGTTAGCCTTCAATTATTTTCATGAGTGTGATAATCAAAGACTGGTGCTAAAGATTCCTNTTTCCTCTGTTGCTGAAACACCATTGTCAACAACTTTTCACCACTTTCCCCATGGCTGAAACACCATTCACAACAACTTTTCGCCTTCTCCCTATTGCCAAAACACTACAGTCCGAAAATTCTTCACTTTCTCATTAATGAAACAACACCGTCCAACAATTGTTTCACCCCATTTTTCCTGCTGTTGAAACACTATTGTTCAACACATTTTGACTTTCCTCTGTTGCTGAAACACCATTGTCAACAACTTTTCACCACTTTCCCCATGGCTGAAACACCATTCACAACAACTTTTCACCTTCTCCCTATTGCTAAAACACTACAGTCCAAAAATTCTTCACTTTCTTCATCGACGAAACAACACCGTCCAACAATTGTTTTGCCCCATTTTTCTTGTTGCTGAAACACCATTGCTCAACAGTTCTTCACATTTTCTCATCAATGAAATAACACCGTCTAACAATTGTTTCACCCCGTTCTTTTCTGTTGCTGAAACACCAACTTTCCAACATTATCTGTCCACAAGCTTTTATGCTCTCATACTATGGTTCGTCCTTCCAGTCAACAAATCCTTGATACAATTCATCTAACAAATCAAAATTCTCCTCCACGACGACTGCAGAACTACCATGGACATGCATTATATTTTGTTTGCAACACGAATCAAAAGGTAAGGCGAGGTATGTAAATTTTATGTAATACAGTTAAGCTATAGTTAATGAGAAGATTCCAAATCATTATGACCACTCGAGTGCAATCATTACTAGCCGCACTTGATGGGAGGGGAAGACATATCAAACCTTTTATACCATCATTTCACACGAATCCACCACCACCATCCCTATTTTACTATCCTTTCGCGTGCTTCACCACCATTTGCATACCTTCACTCAGAAAACTCACTCTACGCAGAAGCTGTTACTCAAACTCTTTGACGGTGTATTTTACCGAGCTGGTAGCTATGGGAGGCTCTGTTCTATGGTACGAACCTGCCACAACAGCCCTGTTAGAACTATATCTAGAAGCTTATCAAAATTTTTAGCAGGCAGGATGGCTCAGTTATTTTCAGAGACTCCAGGGGTATGATGAACAACAGGTTCTGCAATTCGCTCAAAACCTTCAGGAAGACCATTCCATTGTTCAAGGGGTCTGAATTTAAGTAACAGTAGAGGATATAGCACAGGTTTCGGGTCTCCCCACCAATGGCATTCATATGTTCAGCTGTAAACATATCATTCGAAATGCCCAACAGAACTTCTTCCTTCCAGAAGAACAAATTGAATTCAAAGGTCGGGGTGTCCGACTTAGCTCGTTGCCGCCCCCATGGCTGGAAGTTGCAAAATTTGTCAAACACTACCTCACCTGCGAAGGTCGATACTAGGTAGTCTACCAGCATGATTTTCTCCTATTATCTCATTTACAACATAATAGATTGATCAACATCCCTTATTATCTGCTCGGTTGTCTCAAAAACATGTCGCATTATAGTAAAAAGGCTAAATATCCCACCCTTTCACTCACCCATCACCGTCTCGTTCAACTGCTTATTCAAAAGAGTTTTTCCCAACAAAACCTTCCACTAAACAACCCTCCTATACACCCCCAAGAGGCTACTGAAATTCCTGAAAATCTCTAGGAGCAGTAATCGCAAAACCCCCCAGACTCTCCAGAAGCACCTAACAGCTCGCCTATAGAACCAATCAGTCCAATTAACCCCCCTATCATACCAAGTCTGCCCCACACCTTACCAGAATCATCCACTCCCACCCTTCATATTCTTAGTGATGATTCTGAGCCATATAATTCCCCTTGCCCCATCATTGAGGAAAAACCCCCATGTAAACGAAAGCAAATTCCTTTCTTCCTGCCCTTCTTACAAAGAAAATGAACAAGGGCCTCAACAAGGCCAGCCATTATTGCCACTACCCTAGACCCCCAACCCATCCAACTAATACCCCGTACACCTCTAACCTCTCAAATGCCGGAATCTTTTCATATTCCACCCACAGGCACTGAAACACAAGAACCAGATGCCCAGGGTGTTGCGACATCATCTGTTTCAAATTCAGTAGCTAAAACAAAAGAACCAGCTACCCATTCTGTAGTTGAAATACAAGAACCAGCTACCCATTCTGTAGCTGAAACACAAGAACCAACTACTCATTCAGTGGCTGAAACACAAGAACCAGCCATAGATGCCACACAAGAACCAGCTACAGCTGAAACACAAGAACCAGCTGTTGATATTGACACTGAGATACAGGAATCAGAGGTCCAGAGTGCTGCAACATTGCTCTCCTTACATCAAGAAGCTGAAACACAAGAAGCAACTGCCAATCCTGTAGCTGCTCCACAAAAACCAGCTAGTGCGACTGTGACTGCTACACAAGAACCAGTCACCTCTCAACCAGAACTAACAATGGCCTCTGTCTTAGAATAAAATGAGTTTCTAAAGTCTGAACTGGAAGCATACAAGCAAGAACTAGCCATGGCAAATGAAGCATATGAAAAGGAACTTAATTTGCACACTCTAGCTCGTATAGCAACCATGTTAGAGGGGACTACAACAGAGAGCCCGTGTAAAGAATATATGTGTTGTCAATGTGGGGATATCTACTATCAAGCAGGCTACAAGGTAATTCAAGTCCCAATGCTAGGAGCTCCCCCTACTCCTTCAACTTTTGTAGTCAAAGAACCTGCTGAAACACAAGAACCAACAGGACCTCCCAAGATTAAGACTAAGCCCTGCATTGCAACAAATGAAACCCTTGCTTTTGTTAACAAATCTGTACAGGCAGTACCTATTGAGGAATTTACACCTCCCAGCCAGATCAATATCCACACTTTTGTGGAACAATCTACTCAAACCATACCTCACCCCACTACTTGCAACGCTGAAACACAGACCCAGCCATGGGATGAGCAGGCAGTAATATAGAAATGGAAGAAAGAGTATGCTGCTACATAGGCCAAAAGCCTGCAAGAGCATAGAAAAATCTGGATAAATCACACTTACTCAAATTGGGAAGCTTTAGAACAGACACGCCAGGAAGCTCAAGCCCTTAAGAAACATAACAAAGAGTTGAAAGGCAGATTGGCCCTGGTATT
>JZKD02S1625075.1:41587-63429 GCA_000966675.3 Picea glauca
CCAAGTAGGATTGTCTGGAGGCTTATTTGGTGTAGAAGTTCCCTTTTTGGGTGGCATGTTGGCCAAGTATCACTTTTGAACCTTAATTTTGAGGTGGTTCTACTAGACAATCTTTCTTTTGTTGTATCTCCCAAGTTTCATCCCTTATGGATATGAAACTTTATTTTTTGTAGTTCTCTGATATTTCTTCTCTGCAATGCCACATGTCTGATCAAAATTGGATGTGCCAGGTGGAATTTACGGTAACTTCCCCACAATTTGCTGATTTTTGGCCTTTCCAGGAGATCTCACTTGTATAGCATGCCCCACACAAAATAATTGATATAAAATTCTGAAACTTGTACCAGAAATACTACAGACTTTCCACTATCCAATGAAATTGGTCTCACTCAATTTGGATACTCTAGGAAGAATTTATGATTGTTTTAATTGGAACACCTTCTTGAGACTAGTCACACACCCTATCTTCCACAACGTGTATATACAAATGTAAGATGAACCAGAATCTACAATTTTTACTAAATATACCTTACTAATTTTTGTGAATATCCTCTGGAGTTCAGGGTTTGAAACGTTACAAATTTTTTTTTTATAGCGAAAATTCCGCAATGACTCACTTCAGGATGATTCCATAACCCTATCTTGAACAGGATGTATCTCCGAAAGTATAAGGCCTCAGGAGCTGAAATTTTAACCCAATGTACCTTGATCCATCTACTAAATATCCTCCAAGTTGTTCCTTCTGAAACATTGTTGAAAAATCATTATAGCGAAAATGCCAAGATGTCTCAGATGCAGCAGCGAAACCCTAAGACCTTGAGCTCTGATACCATATGTTAAGAACCAAATATCAATATAGCATAGAAAATACTCATAACAAGTACCCAACGCCTTGAAAAAGAGATAATTTCATATAATAAGCCTCTTCGAGGGGGCAACCTCCTTTTACCCCACATAAATGTTCAAGTACAAGATGATTCCAAATGAAAATGTCTCCTTGGTATATATAGGAGACTAGGACATATAATTACAACTAATGGAATAAAGCCGACACAAATAAAATAACATTACTAATGAAATATGCCCCAATTAAGGGGTAATGAGACAATAGTAGGGCTTAACAGAAGATACATAGGTTCTTGAGTGGACTGCCATAATTTTATAAAGAGAAGATTATATATGATGAGCCCAAAAATTTAACATAGACCATCATGAAGGCTAAGTACCTGTATGAACAAGGAAAGGGCAGAGAATACTTACAAAAATCTTGGAAGGATAAGAAGAAAGAGAAATGTGATCATAGAAGGAAGGGATTCAAACCTCTTTTCAATAGAAATAGTCCTAATAAAAATCAACAAGATCAGTTTGCTAAGTATGATTCCAAGAGAAAAATACTCGGGAAAAGAGCAAGATCACCAATAAAATATTGGGGATGCAAAGAAGATCACATGTACAAGGATTGTCCTCATAAAGAAGACAAAATGAAGACCATTCACAACATCCAAGAGGCTACAATAGTATAATACATGGGTATAAGTATTCCAAGAATATTTGCAACCTTAGAAGATCGACAAGCAAAATACCAATCGAATATGATCAAAGTGGAAGGTAAGATCATTAATCATATTGTTTTTATTTTAATTGATTTAGGAGCAACCCATTGTTACATTGATCCTAAAATAATGGACATATTACATTTGAATAAAAGTAAGCTTGAAAAATCAAGTTTGGTTCAGCTAGCAACTGGAACCAAAAGAAGGATCAACAAGATTGTTAAAGGTTGTCCAATAAATATAAATGGATTGAGTACTATGCTGATATGAATATCATACCATTAGGATCTTATGATATCCTAATTGGAATGGATTGGTTGGACCAACATTTTGTTTTCCTAGATTGTCATGACAAGACATTTACATGTCTTGATGAACAAGGAAAATAGAGCACCGTGAAAGGAATTCCAAGACCCATTTCTATAAGGGAGATTTCAGCCTTACAACTAAAGAGATGTTCTAGGAAAGGATGTCAATTGCATGCAACTCATGTGGAGGAGCCAAAAAAGATGAAAGGGCCAAGCCTTGAAGATTATTTAGTATCGAAAGAGTTTGTAGATGTATTCCAAGAAATACAAGGATTGCCACCCAAGAGGGAGATATATTTCTCTATTGATTCAGTACCAAGATTTGTCCCAGTTGTTGGGTTGCCAAAATATCATATTTTTACACACCTTTACCTTCACTTTTCATCATATTCCGCTTTCCCACAACCTTACATTAAGACCATTTTCATGATTACATATGGGTTTAGATCTCTTATTTTCCAAAGAATTTATTTTAGTACTTTGAGTGAATTTATGATTAAATATTGGAAAAATAACATGTTTTCACTTATATATGAAAGTGGGATGAGTTATATGATGTTTACATGTGTATTTGAAGACTCTAACCAATTCATATTTGACCACCAAGCCTCAAATTAGAATTTCCTCTTCAACTCATTGAAGATTTGATGAAGATTTGGAGATTCACTCATGGAGAAGAATGATGGAAGAAAGATTTGTGAGAGGATTTATAGAGATATTACTTGCTAGGTGTTATCACATGGTTGTAACCACATGATACATTTGTGGATCTAGGAGAGATTTGTGGATCTCAATCCATTATTAGTTATTTTAGTTTTTATATAAATAGGAGTGCCTCCTCCATTCCAAAGGGAGGACTCTTGGAGCATTGTGTCCAACTTATGATGGAATAAAGTAAAGCTTCCTTTTCACATAAATTTCCATTCTCTAGTGTTAGATGCAAAATGCTTTAATTTAGTTTATGATGTTATGGAATAACTTGTTACTTTTTTCTTAGGAGAATTGAGCTCACTCCAAATATCTCATGGTATCATGTTATTTCATTGTTTCTTTCTTCCCTAGATTAATTTTCCTTTATGAAAGTGTGATTAAAACACTCTTTTCAGTTCTTTAATTTCATATGCTAATAGAGTAATATTGTAAGGAGTTACTTCATTGTATCATATTCCACCTTGCAACCTGACCTACTACCATTTGATAAATGATAATTTAAGATTGAAAAAGATAGGATTTACTTTATGTTTAATTCATGAAAGTGTGTTTAGAAACCTCTTTCCAAATCCTTTAATTCCATATGCTAACAAAGTACTATTGTAAGGAGCTACACTCATTGTAGCATACTTCAACTTGCAACCTGATCTTCTACCATTTGAGAAATGATAAGTTAAGATTGAAGGAGTTAGGATTTACTTTCTGTCAAAGAATTTATTTCTTGCATGTGTGACTTAAACTTTATTTTCAGCCCCTAACCTCATTAAGTTGACATAGTACTATTGTAAGGAGCATACAATGCATACTTCACCTTACAACTTGCTTTTCTACCAGTGGATCTGTGACTAGTAAGGGTTGAAAAACTTAGAATCTGATTGAACTTGTCTAGTTTAGAGTTAGTTTCCTACTCTTGCATATATTGTGCCAGCATCATCACAAGCTTACGAGTATCCCTGGTTGATAATTCAATGAAATCAATTTAAGCAATTGAATTTCCCAACACTAATATAAAAAAATCCTTACAAAATGAGTACACTAGAATTAAAAGAAATTCAAATGTAGTTGGAAAGATTATTGAAGAAAGGGTACATA
The DNA here is from genome assembly GCA_000966675.3 of Picea glauca. Taxonomy (NCBI): domain Eukaryota; kingdom Viridiplantae; phylum Streptophyta; class Pinopsida; order Pinales; family Pinaceae; genus Picea; species Picea glauca. The sequence continues at coordinate 45,252 of JZKD02S1625075.1, forward strand.
TGCCCAAGTGTTTCACCTTGGGGAGCACCAATACTCTTTTTTAAAAAAAAGGATGCAACATTGAGACTATGTATTGACTTTAGACAACTTAATAAAGCCATTGTGAAGAATAAATACCCTCTACCTAGAATTGATGACCTCTTTGATCAGATAAGAGGGGCAAAGATATTTTCAAAAATAGAGATGAGATCAAGATACCATCATGTAAGAATCAAGGAAGAAGACATTAGTAAGACAAAATTTAGAACCATGTATGGACATTATGAATGTGTAGTGGTGCCATTTGGACTGACCAATGCACCAACTTTCTTTATGTGCTTAATGAATGACATATTCATAAATTATCTGGATAAGTTTATCATTGTGTTCTTTGATGACATACTCATTTAATCTAATTTAGAGGAAGAGCATGAACATCACGTAAGGTTGTTGTTACAAGTGCTAAGGGAACATCAAATATATGCCAAGCTTAGTAAGTGTTCTTTTTACCAAGAGAAAATCCATTATATGGGATACATTATTTCAAAAGAAGGTATAGTAGTAGATCCAAAGAATATTGAAGCCATTAAGGGATGGCCAACACCAATAAATGTTTTAGAAGTCAGATCCTTTATGAGATTAGCCAAATACTACACGCGTTTTAAAAACAGATTCTCTAAAAGTGCTCATCCCATCACTTCTGTACAAAAGAAGGTAATTAAATTTGAATGGACAACAAAGTGTGAACAGAATTTTAATTTGCTGAAAGAATTACTTACTAGTGCACCTATTTTAAATATTGCTGACCCAAATGAGAATTTTTATGGTATGTATAGATGCATACTTGGAAGGACTTGGTGGAGTCCTCACTCAAAATGGATATGTCAGTAGTTATGGGTCCAAAAAGATTAAAGAGAATGAGTGGAATTATGCCACACAGGATTTGGAGCTTGCTCCTGTAGTTCATGCATTGAATATGTGGAGGCATTATCGCATGGGAAAGTGATTCAAATTAAGAACATACTATAGTGGTCTGAAATATCTTTTTGAACAACCAACTTTGAATGTCAGGAAGACAAGATGGCTGGAAATTTTAAGTGAGTATGACTTTGACATCAAGCATATCAAAGAAAAAGAAAATAAAGTTGTTGATGCACTTAGCAGAAGGATACATCTCATGCACACTACAACCATTACTATGCATCCGTCAGATTTGAAGAGAAAATTTTTGGATGCTATTGCCACATATCAACATTACCTATAAGTAAAAGAAAGTTTACAATAGGAAAATGTACAACAAAACATTAAAGAGTATGAGATCAAGGAAGATGGATTACTTATGCATAAGAGTAGAATTTAGTTTCCCATTTTAGGAGAACTCGGGAATTTGGTATTAAAATAAATGCATAATGTTCCATATGTCGGACATCCCAACTACCAGAAAAAAAAATTGCGACAATGAGAAGTCAATTCTTTTGGCCTAGGATGAAGAAGGACGTTGCTGATTACATTTCCAGATGCATGGAAAGTCAAAGAGTGAAAGATGAGTATGGACACCCAATGGGTTTGCTACAACCATTTCCAATTTCAGAGAAGAAATGGGAAGTGGAAACCATTGATTTTATAACTAAGTTTCCTAGGAAAACAAGGAAACACTATTCAATAATTGTAGTGGTTGACAAATTGACAAAGTTTTCTCATCTTGTGCCTGTAAAGATGACCCATACAATAACTAATATTGCAGAAATTTACACGAGGGAAATCTCTAGGTTGCATGGGATACCTAAGGAAATCATCTCAGACAGAGACACTAAGTTTTCTTCGAATTTCTAGAGGGGATGATTTAAAGGATTTCATACAATTATGAACTTTAGCATAACATTCCATCCACAGTCAGATGAAAAGAAAGAGAGAGTCAACCAAGTGATTGAAGACATGTTGAGAATGTACATGATGTATAAACCATCTAAGTGGGAAGATTACTTGCATTTGGTTGAGTTTACCTATAATAATGGATATCAAGCTTCACTGAAGATGAGTCTATTTGAAGCTTTGTATGGAAAAAATGAAATACTCTAGTAAGTTGGGACAACCTAGTAGGTAGAGTAGTACTTGGGCCAAAATTGATCAAGGATATGGAAGACTAGATGGTTAAAATTAAGCAGAATCTGAAGGCAACACAAGATAGGTAGAGGAGTTATGTGGATAAGAACATGACACCTAGAGAATTTAAAGTGGGAGATCATGTGCTTTTGAAAGTGAAGTCCAAGAAGAGCTCATTGAAGTTTGGCAGTTGTACAAAGCTACCAACTAGATTATGTGGTCCATTTGAGATATTGGACATAATAGGGCCAGCCACATACATGCTTTCATTGTCTACGTCCATGAATGTGCATAATGTATTTCATGTCTATTTGCTGAAAAATTATGTACATGATCCTAACCACGTTATTGATTGGAATTTGATTCAGGTGGATCCAGAAGGAGACTTTCAAGTCCAGTCGGTGCACATATTGGACAGAAATGTCAAGATGCTCCATAATTGAGTCATAAAACTTGTAAAGGTTCAGTGGATCTACTATGGTCCTGAAGATGCTACTTGGGAGCATGAAGATTCCATGTGGGCATAGTACCCGCAACTTTTTGAAGATTTTTTTTTTTTTTTAATATGCATTGAGGATGGTGCCAAAATAAGGGGGGGACAGTAATACCATGGTTTTCAGTGCCTTTATTGATAATGTATTTTGTTTATTTGATGAAAGGATAGAGTGCTCAAACAATTAAAAGATGTCGGAGTGCCGAGGAAATGTAATACTTTGATCGTTATTAACAATAAAATACATCATTGGCTACAAGATGGACAAGGACAAGAGTTATAGGGGGATATGATTCCACGAGAGAGGGGGATAAAGGGGATAAGTCTTTATATTATATTTTATTTACCCATCTTGGAAATTTAGAGAGAAAGAAGTAGTTACATGAGATTCTTGGGGAAAATTCCATGTGGTTCTTTATTGCATGTGATTTCATAAACACCTCTTGTGGGTTGTTTGGGGGTTCTTCCTCATGGTTCGTCCTCGTTGTTCACTCATTCACTCTTCATTCATTTGCTAGTCATTCATTATTCCTCATTCGTTCTTGTTCTTGGTTGGGACATGGGGATTAGTTTCTAAAGAAAGAAGCCATTGTTTTGTTGGTTGTAGTAATTACTAGTGCATTCTAGCCATGAAATGGTGCCTATATTCCTGAGATGCATTGGAATGTGCTAAACCTTGTTCACAACTGCGAATCCTGTGAGTCCTAGTATGGAGACTCTTAATCAGATGGATTCGAGCCTTGGAAAGAAGTGGAGAACCCAAGGGACTGCATGGCAGAGAAGGGGGTTCATTGTCTTTGGGTGGTGTAGGCTGGAGAGAAGAGAGCTAGTGTGCTTTGGATTGTTGTGAGAAACCTACGAGAGCTTGAGTCTTGACCAGTTTGGGAAGATGAGTGTCACTCTAGAACCTGTCTTTGTGGATTCATAGCCCTGACTCAGGGGTGACCTGCTGTTGAAACTTGGAACATAAATGTCTAAGTTATGGTGGAACACCCTTGGTCTGCAACCAATTAGCGATTGGTTTTGTTTAAGATAAGTGCACTCTGTCATGGTTTCTTTTGCTTGTATATTTATTTCCACTGTGTATTAATTATTGTCTTTGATACATGTATGTTTAACGTGTCTTCTTGTTGGTTGTTGTTGTGAATGTCATGTTTAAGCATTCTGTTAAAGTCTAGCATCAATATTGATTATTGCATGTGTCGTCATTGTGTTTATTTCATGCTTCTTTATTAGTTAATTGTTAACAGAATTTGAAATCAATTCTTGAAGTGAGACTTTGAAATAGTGTGACCCAACCTACTGGTGGTTGGGTACATTACATGAAATATGTCTACCATTTACGAATAATAAGGTATTAGATTAGGTTACAAAGACTTGGATAAGACCTACAAGGTAAACACTCACAACATGTACCAAAACAATGGATAAGCATTGTTGCTAGGACTATTGTGGGGCAAAAAACCCAAAATGGAAGGGATACCTCATGAAGAACATGAAAAGGAGGATCCAAAAGCTAGGTTTTTTTGGTTGGAGCAAAGCATTTCTACATTGACATAATTGGTAACACAATTGTTGGTGAAGAAGGGAAGAAAAATCAACAAATACTGAGCATGAAGAAGACACGGAGTACCAAGAAGATTCCATGAGAGAGAAACTCGATGAATCGAGTAAAAATATTTAATTTTCTTCATCTTCCAAAGTTGAAGTGAAGCTTGAAATACCCATGTTTTACGAACAAGTTAATGTTGAAGTATTGAATAACTGGTTGAAACAAATGGAATTTTATTTGGCCTTTAATAAAATCCAAGAAACACAACAAATTTATTTTTCTCATCTGAAGATAACCAGATATGCTCTATTGTGGTGGGAGAGCTATGTGTATGCATTGAGGATAGGAAAGAATCCCATGATTACAAAATGGTAGGAATTCAAAGCATTGATGAAGTCACAATTTTATCCCATAGGCTATGAAGAGGATCATCTCATGAAATAGAAGTACCTTCGGTAAGAACATGGACGAGGGGTGCAAGAATACACTTTTGTATTTAGGAGGCAAGCCATTGGGTTGGGTATCTCTTAGAAAGAGTCATGGGTGGTGTTGCGGTACCTTGGAGGAATTTTCAACCATTTGAAGGAAGATGTATCTTCTTAGTGTGAAAATAATAGACGAGGCAATCAAGAAGGCTCTCCATATTGATTTGGACTCCAAGAAGGGAAAAAATATAAGAACCAAGAAGAAACCAACAAGAGAAAAGACAAGAATAAGCTCACCATGGTTTAAAAAAGGAGGGATCCTAATAGGCATTGCAAGCATTGTAATATGGATGAGCATACAAAAGAGAAGTGTAGGAAACTTAATCCATAATTGCATCCAAAGTGGCTGAAGTCCAATGAGAAAGAGAAGGTAGCTATCGAGACAAAACAAGAAGGGATAGTATGCACTTATGATCTGGATGAAGCCATAGTTTTCACCACATTGCAATAGCTAATGGAAAGTGGAGATAAACAATGCACTATTCCAAATCAAAGTTCAAGTGAAGAACCATAAGGTAAATGCTCTGTTTGGAAGTGGTTCTCAATGTAATATGTTTTTTGACACATTAGTTGATGAGCTTGATCTAGAAACTTATGATCTAGTGTAGCCAAGTTCACGAGCATGGTTGCAAGGGAAATTTGTTATGAGAATCACTAAGAGAAGTAAAATCAAGTTTGTCATTAATGCTAGCTATGTCGATGAAGTAGAATGTGAAGTTGCACCATTAGACACTTGTGGAGTGATGTTTTGTTGTACATACCTATGGGATAGGGATGTTACTTCTTATAGGAGATAAAACAAATATTGCTTGGTCAAGGGTGGGAAGGCATGCTTCTTCAAAGCACATAAAGTGAGAGAGAGAATAACTCCTCTAACAGTAAAATAGTGGAAGATAAGAAAAAAATAAGCAACCTTCTTCAGTGATGGAATGGTGGATATGGAGAAGAAAATGGAGGCCATGTGATTCCATATCCTCAATGGTCCAATTTTTGGAGACCAAAACCCTACAAATGAGGAGGTGTGATCTGAATTAAATCCTCACAGAAATCTCTTTGTAAACATTGTAATAAACATTTAATTGTTTTTTGGGGCAAATTTGAGGAAATGTCCAAACATTTACTTAGAAGTTGAAACTAACCATTATCATGGTTGGCCTTCCAAGGTAGCCCATTGAAAATGAAGGTTGTGGTGAACAAGGGAGGGAACATAGAGGAGATATGAGGAGGAAATGAAGAAGGGAAACAATAGAGATGAGATAAGAAGCAATTTACTTGATGATCATATGAGAAGAAGACATTGAGTTTGTCCCACATTGAGTGAAGATTATTGTTGAGCCATGGCCATCTGCAAATTTCCTGTTAGTGAGTAACAACACACTAAATCTATGTATAGCTCACCCTTTTGTAATCATTTTCCTACTTAATAAAATCCCCAAACAATCTAATTTCCATTTGGGTTTTTGGAGTAAATCTCTATTGTTATGGCACATGAATGACCATTTTATTATGTGGTTTTTGTTTTGGTTATCATCTGGTTGCATTGTTGGGTTTAGATTTATTCATGTGCATTATTTAATGTACCCAAAACAATAGTGTCCCATGTCCATGACAATATTTATACCTTCAACTTTGTTCATTGGGAATAAGAAACTACTTGCTCATGTGTCAATTACATACATAAACTCATTTGATTGTTTGTTGGTGTGGAAATCACACTCTATAGCATGAAACATCTTGGTTTGTTCATTGGTATAAATTACTAAAGGTTTTGCACATTGGATGGAAATGATCTCCCTTTAATTAAATCATTGTTCTTTATTACACTCATTCAGCCTTATCCATAACAACGTGAATTATCATTGCTGTTCAAATAATCAACAACACAACCATATCTTAATTCAAACCATTTAATATTATTTCTTTGAGTAGTTGATTACATAGTATTGGATGGAGCGAGTTGGTTTGTGCTTAGGTTTAAAACTACATGTTAAATCAATGCCCCTACACTGTCTTTTTTTATTGAATTTGCCATGAATTTTATTAGTTGATGGAATATGTATGTGAATGGGAAGATTAGAAATTGGATTTAGAGATGGGTATGAATTCTTTTATAACATAAAATATATCCGTTAGTTGTATTTGCAAAAGAAATTCCACAGTTCATGTCATTTGGCTCATTTAAATCTCAACTTGATAGAGATTTGACAAATGAATATGGATTGTTAGATTTGAACCAATGTACACATAATTTTCATTGATTACCACCACAATGGACTTTCATTTAGTTATTGGGAATTGGTCTGGCCACCACAAGCAACCAGTAGTGAAACAAAATATATATCGATTGCATGGAAAGAGTACAATACTCATCTTGATAGAGAACAACATTTGTTTCTACAAAGGATCCGTCTTGATGAAATGGATAGGCCACATGCCTACCATTTATGGATCAACTTGTGTCACTATATGCACCAAAATACTTATATATTATGTTGTTTTTAATCATTTCTAGGTAGAGAGAACCATTCCAATGCATTCAAAACATTGTTTTCAGTTGGAAACCCTTTTCATTTCACCTGAAAAAAGTTTATGTTTATCCAAGATACGACCATTTTATATTAGATCCAAAGCTATACAATTATTATTATTATTATTATTTAAATATATTTCATTCTATTTTAATATTTTATTTTTGTTGTAGAGAAACTTACCTACAGGCAAGTAAGTCCTCTCATTGACCTTATTACAGTCAACGACATATCATAGGATAAATCACTATCGATTTACACTAGATCTGATTACACACATACAATAGATGCTAAGAGAACAAAATATGAATGCATACCTTGTATTCGATGGTTGTCCAATCATTATCCTTTTAATGAAGCTCCCAAGATCCCTTCTCCTAATAGCCTCTTCAATCTGTCACCTGCACACAAAGAAATAACCAAACCTTTCTCATTTCTATTGGGCACAAAATGATATTTGTATATGATTAAATCTTATCTAGTTTACTATTCAAGGCTCTCTAGATCTACCAATACTTGATCATGAAATAAGTAAACATGAATAACACAAACATTGAAGGAGGAAAAGAACATAGATCTATATTATATTATGAAAAGCGATACAACACATGATAATACCTTGAGTCTTCTTTGTTTCCCTCCTAGCTCCAAGCTCCTTGAGTCCCTCCTTAGCCTCTCTCACTTGGTGGGAATAAGTGAGACAATAATTTGTATCACAGTAAGGGTAAGATGGCCTACCTCACCTAGGATGATCTCCTCTCAAGTGTTGATTCCCAACACCCCACTCACTCAAGATGGAAATATGATTCTCTCTTGTTTCTCTCCAAAAACATAAGATTATAACCCTGATACCATGTATGTTCTAAGTGTATTATAGATTGACATTAGATGTGTTAGCTTCCAAATTCTCCAACATGACCTCTCTTTATAGGAAGATAGAGAAAGCTAAGAAATAGGTTCAAATCTTAGAACTTGGCGTAAACATGTCATGCACAAGTTCCATGGTTCATAATGCATCATGGACAACCCATCCCTCATTCATCTCCTCAAAACTCTCCAAATCTAGAATGTATCAGGGGTGTTAATGGGTTTAATGAAGACAACCAATGGTCAACCACGATTGTCTATGTGCAATACATGACCGACTGCCCTTCTCGCTAGGAAAGGCATGACCAGACTCAAAAATAATATTTTTGGAGCAAATTTCCACGAAAATATCATGACTTTGAAAATATATCGTCAATAGGTCCTCTCTAAGGCCCAAGGTGACAATACAAGTGTAAAAATTTTGTTTTTTTATTTTTATTTCTTATTCTTGGTTTGATCCCTTTTTTTATCCATGTAAGCTCTTTTCCTTGCACCTTGTGCGATCTTGTAAAATTGAAAATAAAGCACAAAATGTTTTCTTTTCTTCATATGCTCTTTTCCATGTGCTCTATGTGATCTCTTCCAATGAAAAACATGGAGAAAAGTTGCATTTTCTGGGTAGACTAACTGAGATTTAACCTCAAGATTATAAAGTTAATTATTTTTTTAAATTTTTTCTTTTTGTTTTTGTATATGGCCACGTTGAAATTTTTTGCAAGAAAAAACAAAGGTTTTTAAGGGTAAGCATGCATTTTGAGACAAAAGTTAAAAAATGGCTCATTTGCTCATTTCTAACATTTGTTATATTTTTTGTAATGATTCACTTGGTTGGAAGTTATTTTATTAAATTAGAGGTCTTGAGTTTCATTTTTTTTATTAAGTTATTTTTTTGATAAAGTTCACGCAACTTAAGTTATAACATAACATTATTATAAAGTACTTTTCACTTAAATTATAAAAACGAATTACCATAAAGTAACTTTAATGTTATTTTTTTGCATGAAACTTTGAGTTATAAAGTAAATTCATTGTAAAAGTGTTTGTCACTTGTTTTATAAAAGTGGATCTCTTACATTATAAATGCAATTTATTTGTAAAAGTGAGCTTATAGATAAAGTTAGATAAGGATGATATTTTTTTTTGTTCTTTACAACTCAACGACCTCATTTTGCACCCATCACCACATTGATCAACCTCTACCTCCCATGTGGCACCTTGTTTTTTTAATGCATTTCTTAAAAAAGGCATAACTTTGATATGTATAGTCCATTTTCAGTGAAACTACCCAATTTTTTTTTTTTTTTTTGAGAACTTTCCATCTAGATAGTCAGTTTCTACTTTTGAAGCCATATTACTTACATATTGTTATATGGCTAGTCCAAGTGATCTCCTACTTACCAATTCAAACTACATCTCATGGAAATTTTGTATGGAGGATATACTACGAAGTATGGGACCTTAGTCGATTTACTTTGGGAACATAAATTGCCCATGTTAATGCATTAAAGAAAGCCAAATGGAATAATAAGAATGGTGAAACACATTGACTAATTAGAATGTCCATCTCTAATGATGTTTAGTTTCACCTTCAAGGAATTGAGACTCCAAATGAAACATGGTAAAAGATGGAAACCATGTTTGGTAAACATAATAAGATTATCTAGTCCACCAACTCGAAAACGAATTGATTTCCTTGAGTCCCGACAATTTATCTTGCATTGAATATTTTCTATCTAAGTTGAAAACACTTAGACTTTTACTTGCAGAATGTAAGATAATTAGTACATATGACCAAATTATATATGTTGTTCTTGCTAAGCTTGTCATTTCCTATTCTATTTTTGTATCTACTTTTTTCACTGCACTAGATACTTGTAACAATAAGAAAAACAAGAGTCACAAATCATTTAAGCTAGCTTCTACTCCCAATGGTGATAAATGAATTAAATCAAAAGGAAAGAAGGATGAGAGACATTATAATTTGTGTTGATGAGATGCTCATTTGGAGTCTAAATGTTTGAAGAAGATGAAATCTTTAGAAGCAACAATGAAGAAGCATAATATCCAAGTTGATTCTTCTTCTTCTAACTCTTCTTCTCATGGAAATGCACTTTTGTTGATCTCTTTTCCTGTCAAGGATAAGGGTCAACCTCATAGGGCATTCTCATGGGACTTTGGAGATACCCTCTTTGTTTTTATAGAGGTTGCGCTCCTATGTTTCTCACCTATATAACAATTATATCAAGATTTTGAATAACTAAATCCTCACTCATCAAACATTCAATGCTAGGGAGTGGAGCATGCAATGAAAACTTGCAAATATCTTGCAACAACAAATTCATTTTTTTTGAGGAAATGTACTCGGATGACAAGACTAGATGATTGTAGATTGAGAAAGAAGAAAACCAAGGGAAATGCTTCAAACTAGACTTATACTCCAAAAAATGGAAGCATGGGATGGTGGTTCTGCCTTGTCTCTTTTTCGCTCTCTCTTTAAATAAGAAACAATATTATCGACCGTAACTATCATAACTATTTCTTTAATCTTCAAGATCATGGTGGGTTAGTTATTGTCTTTAATGCACCCTTTATCCATTCTTGAATATATTCACATAACTGCGCTACAATTATGTCATGTTTATCCCTAACCCCAAACAAATCATCTTCTATACTCTTAAATGTGGCACGCTGTTGTTGTGCTATGAATGCTTGGTATTCATTATCATTCACAACGCTGAACAACTAGCATCGGATATCATCTTCTAGAAAGTTCATGAGGTCATCAAATTCTATTCCCCATGCAACCCTTAGTATACCCAATTCAACTTCCATATGATCTCTTGAGAACAACATCAAATCCCTTATTAAGGGCGGGCCTTCAAGTTCCTTGAAAATATCTGTCACCTTTAGAAACAATGTACTTCTCCTTCCTTTAAGAGCATCACATGTGGAAATCTATTACCGAAGGGTGTCTATCCTCTCGAACCGGCTAGCCTGTATTTGCTTCAAGCTATTTTTAGAATTAAAATATTGGTTCCATATTGTAAGCTCATCCATGTTTACTATTCTTACAACAAAGGTACTTCCAACATTTTTATAATTTTTTTTATCAATTTGTAAATCCTTTTGCAAGAATTCCTTAAGTGAATGGACTCTTCTCATCATGACACCTACCTCTATAGAAATCTCCAGAGATTCCATGATTATGCCGAGAATTTTATTAATATTTTCAACAACATATTTTCTAACACCCATCGACAATTTTGCAACCCTTGTGACCTTGGAGCTTGATCCAATTACTTCTTCAGGAACATCATCCAGGACTATCATAGACAAGGGATCTGCAAATAATGGTTTCAGGTTCAAGGCATCTTTGAGTTCCCTTATCCTTTTCTTCAATGTTGTATTCTCTAGCTCTTGTTCAGTTATTGAGTGAGACAATACCTCATCCATGACTTGATAAATGATGAGAACCCCCGAGGGCCTCAAACATTTGACCTCAATCTCAAAGCTCCACTTTCCTATCACTCTTTTATCCTTTCGATTGACTCTTTCATTCTATAGCTTCCTAGACTATTTATCATATTTAGTATGATGAAGAGTCACAAACTCTTCCTAAAAAATGTTGGTCCCTCATAGGACAACTGCATTGTTATCAATTTAATCTATGTTATTTGTACCACAACCCATGTGGGCACGTCATTGACCTCATCAACTTCCATGCCCATTGCTTTTGTTTCCAAACCCCAAGGGTATTGAGAGTTGCCTACATCTGGATTCTTTTTTCTCTTGGGAACATGAGTAACTACATGTGTTATCTCCAATTGATGTCAAGGGGGGTCCTTATCATCTCCATCACCCACACATCCTTCATTATTTTCTCTTAGGCCAGTATTAACTTCCCAATTTTTTTGTCCGGAAGAGTAACTCTTATGGGAGTGATGAAATGTACCACCTTCAACACTAGTTGTGGATCTTCCCCTTTGTATGTGGTGTGGCTATTTTTTTTCCTCCTTGAGAGGGACCTCCTTTGCACCAACATTTGAACTTTCCTTTGTATGTGCATCATCATGAGTGGCTTGCTTCTCTTTTTTGGGAGTAGTTTTGCTTGTGATGGACATCACCTTGGCTTCAATGTACACGTCTTCATTGTCATTGACTCCTTCTGTGATTTCCTCCAACCTAGTGAAAACTGAGGAATAGCTAATTAAAACAATATGAGTGGAAAAAACACCTTCAAGGTCAAAGCCGTTGTGGGATTTGACCTCTTTCATATTGAAAGACTAAAAAAATCCTACCATCCTGACTAGGCTTGATGAAATCTTAACTAAAATATCAACAATTTTGAAAGGCATGGGAATGAATTGCTACTTCCTCTTCTTATCGGAAAACAATGACCATGTCTTGTACTGTCTAAATAATTCATAAACCCAAAATATATCACAAACAAACTGGGGAAGAAGACAAGGATTCCCTTCAAAAAGAGCCTTATGTATGTGAATTCCTTGTCAAATACACATACTCCTTTCCATACAACAAAGTCGATGGTTACCCCTGTCACCTTGGATGGTTTGGTCCCAGTGAATATACTTCTTCACTCTCTAACAAAATAATCTTGGATTTGATAGAAATGGAATGATGCCATCTATTTCTACAACATAGGATACCAAAATTGAGCAGGTTCCTCATTAAAATCAACATTACCCCTTGGGGGCATGCCCTCAAACGTATTATAGTAAGCCAAATCAAGAACCAAGTAAGAGGTCATGTAGAACCTTTTAGTATGGATGAAGTTTGACAATTGGTGGGAAATCTCGTTTGAGATAATCTGGGCCCAATAAAAGATGACTCCTACTGGTATCGAGTAATGGAGGATGTATAAAACATACCTAGGAACATAAGCTGTTGATTATTAACCCACTAGATTTGTGGAAAGCGACACAAATTCTCTATACAACTGAGCCAACATTCATGTATTAATCTTACTGGTGCTCGAGGGTCTGACAGGCGGCTGGAACAAAAAATCCTTGAACAAAATCATGCCACCACCTTGGGCATCTAGGAAGGAATCTGACTAAGAAAGTTTGAGGACCCTGTTTGGTACTGGCAGTCACGAAATCCTTCTAAAAGTATTTTGTGTTAAAGGGACATGATTCCTTCCACTTTCCTTCACCTCGATCAATCAACACTTTGAATCAAATATTCTAGCACACCATGCTACGAGTTCACTAAAATCGAACACCTTCGGAACGCACCCAACCTTGACATACAGACTTTGTTTGTAAGCTTGTATTTTTGAGAAAGATCAGAATACCACTTATATACAATAAATCATTGGAATTGCTTACTTTTTTGGGCCAGTGAATTCAATGTATCTCCACATAATAGCTCTCTCCTTTTCTTGTTCTCCATGTTTTCCACTTCCAATGTACTTAGGTAAATGTGAGGATTGCATGTATAAATCATATTTTCCATTCGATGGGTTCCTTGCTAATCATAAATTAGGGGTCAATCCACTGTTTAAAATCCCCCCCTCATACATTTGGTGCATGTTTCTCATTAAATGGTAACTATCATTTGTGTACATAATGCCCGGGGAAAATTTGTGAGAATTAATCCCCATTAATTAGCAACAACCATTCTTGTTGTGCGAAAGATGTACGGTGGATATGGTATAATTTCCTCAAAGCCACAAATCACATCCTACATGGAATGTGGGTGTGGGAAGTAGGAGTAGTCATGCAGAATGTGGGATGCAAGAAGAAGGATGGGTGTGGGAGGAAACATTAGGTGCCATCTTTCCACATGAAACACAAAGGCATTATAAAATAGACTAAGTATGGGAATGCATGTACGAAATGTAGGATAACTACTGTGAGATACCAATGTGGAGTGTAGGTGTGGTATGTGATAATAATGAATGCGAGATTCAAGTGCAGGAGAACCAGGACCACAATAGGCTTGAAAGAAATCCCCCCCACATCTACACTAGCAAGCTTATGCGAGATACAAGTGCAATTGGTTGGGATTTTTGACAAGGGGATTACCCCCACATCCACATGGCTAAGGCATTTTATAAAAGGGGTTCGTAAAGGAAATAAATCCTTGGGTAGAAGAAGGCAAAGGTATCAACAACTTTCTACCTTTGCTTTTTTATTTCAATGCAACATCGACTTCTTCTAATGAGTGCATTATGATATTGGAGCATATTATCATATGGATAAGGATAAAACCATATTTTATACTCTTAATGAATGTAAAACCAAACAAATATTTGTTGGTGATTACATATCTCTTAGTGTTGTAGGGTTTGGAACAATTTAGCTAGAAGATGACGATTTTAATAATGTATTATGTGTTCCAAGTCTTTCCTAGAACCTTCCACCATTATATCAAATCATTCATTTAGTTGAAAGTAAAATAATAGAATTTTCACTTCACCAAGTTGACAATTGTAATCAAGGATTTAAAATATCCTAAGCATGTCCTAGAAAACAAAATTGTTGATGATATTAGTAGGTTGTGTTAGCACCATAAGTCACCTTTGGATTGTTGCAGAGGTAAGCCCAATACCCATCCATTTAAAGTCACATATTGGTTAAAAGAGGGTAAAATGGGTGCAATCTTGGGACAATATCGTCTTAACTTAGAAAAACTGGACTGATATGCACAAGCAGGTGAGGTCTTGGTTTAATTTCAATCAGTAGGTTGCAGTAAGGGTGAGTAGGAGGAGGAATTTGGTGAGAAAAAGTAGAGTTCTTCTGAAGACATCAGGTCTTCAAGGAGCCCAGGAGGAAAAACTTAGATACAAAATCTTTTTGAATCCAAGTCTCAAATGAACTGAAAAGAATTATAACAACACTATAACCAAACTTTCATCATAATGCAGTCACAATAATTCAAGTGAATTAGACAATCATGAACTCTTTCAGTATCGGAGGAAAACAAGAGGGAGAAAGAAAGTTGTCTGTCATTAAACAAGAACTCTCAGACTACAAAACATGACTAGAGAACCAGAGTGTTCATTAAAACTTTACAAATCGGGAGCTTTGCTCTACCATAGACCATAACAAAATATCAAAATTGAGTATTTATACTCAGAGAACTTCCACCACCAAGAGTGTGACCTAGATACCATAATCAAAGCTTTGCATCTGCATCTTCTTCTGTCAGCCTACACTTACACTCTTTTTTCAGACGCAAGGTCAGATGAGTATGGGCTTCAAAATAAAATCCATGATAGAGAACTTTTGGCTGACAGTCTGCCCTCCATAGCCATATTTTCCATGCTTTCCATTTATGTGGTGAAACGAGATTTCAACCACCTTCCCCATTTTCGTTAACTACTTTCATTGGGATCAGGGCAAGACCTGACACCCATGAATGTTCCAGGTGAGCTCATGACTCCTTCGAGTCAACTCTGGTGCCTCGAGGTCACTCATATCTTCCTCTATGACCAACTCAGGTGCTTTGATCCTTTGTGCAACTCTTTTCTTCACCCCACGCAGCTCGGACCATGAATTCATGCTTATCCCATATGAAATTTTGGGATTTCGCGTTTCCGGAGTTTTCACTCCCCCTGATTTCAAATATCCCACACTCAAAATCACGAAAATGCCCGTTTGGATCAACGATCAGATTTTCTTTGAATCTGACAGCCACGATCATCTCCTCGAGTGACCTCAGCCATCTACTGCTTAAAAGGGCACTTATTTTTCCTCAAGCCCCACTTTCTATATGTCCTTGGGCTGTGATCATGGGCCTAACTCTCAGGTGTGTCACGATTTCGCATTTCACAAGTTCACGTTGTGCTCCATGTTGAAATATCCAAGCCACGAAATCACGATAGCTTGGATCGAGTGACACATGTCTCCTTGCATCGGACGAACTAGATCATATCGACATTTCAGGACCTCGGACCATCGACACTTCTCACCTCAACCTTCCCAAAAATAGTTTTTTTGTGGTTCGGATCCTGTGCCATGTGTCCTTCTGAAATGGACAAACCGGATCATATCGTGACTTCGTGTTTCGCGAGTCCTCAAGACTCCACCCTTTGAATTCCCCATTCTTTGAGTCAATGAAATGTTGATCCTGTGCCACACGTACCTCAGGATCAAAGGCTGGGATGACCTTGTGATTTCAGACCTTTGGCTAATGCTATACTTCGTGCAACTGTATGGTCCCAATCACCTGATGGCTGTCAATATGATCTGCGCCGAGGATCCCTACCGTTGAAAGATGATCGTGCCCACTCGCTTGATTTGAGTTTATATATCAGACTACTTCAAGTGTTGTGCTTTCTTCTCACGACTGCAGCCTAGGTGTAAACCACAACCCACAAGACTTTAACAAGTTTATGTGCTAACATTGGCTCCACAGGGGATGGCATGCTCCCTGCGAGCTGCCAAGAATGCGTAGCTCCAGTGCCTTTGCTTTGGGTTATGGAGTCTTCTACTAAAACACAATCAACATAAAACATGAACAATATTTACAATGGTCGGACACCGATCACGACATTAAATAAAAAACATTTTCAGGAAGTGCCCATTTACCAGGCCACTAAAAACTTGATCACCCTCCAAATTCTGCAATTTGTAAGTGTTGTTTGGAAATGCTTCAGAAATCTTGAAGGGACCTATCCAAAGGGATTCAAATTTACCATGATTTCCATTGTCCTGTCTAGGTGCATCCCATTTTAGTACTAGATCTCCCAGCTGGAAATCGTCTTTAATTCCTTTCCTGTCAAAAGCCTGCTTGATCTTCTGCTGATGGTCATGTTCTCTGCCCATCACTTGCTCTCTAGTCTATTGTACTTCTACCGGTTGATGAATTCTCTTGATCACGTCAACAGGCTCCCCTTGGCAGTCTTGGAAGAATTTCTCTATAGGCAGGGCAAGCTGAGAAGGAAAAACTGCTTCAGTCCCATATACCAGTTGGAAAGGAGAGATGCCCAGGGACCTCTTTGTTGTCACTCTATCATCCCACAAAGAAAAAATGAGCTTTGAATCCCATGCTTTCTTATTGTCCTCCAATAGTCTTTTGATGATCTTTATCTGACTCTTGTTGGAGGATTCTGCTAATCCATTTCCTTGCGGATAGTAAGGGGTGGAGTGGATTAATGAAATTCCGAACTACTCACAAAAATTTATCAATGGTTCGGCCCTGAAGGAAGCATCATTATCAATAAAAATTATGTTCGGGAAACCAAACCTTGCTATAATATCTTCAAGAAAACCAATGATCTCTTTTTGAGAAGCACTCCTAGTGGGGATAACTTCTATCCACTTGGTAAAATAATCCATTGCAGTTAAAATCCACTTGTGCTGACCACTTGAAGGAGGATGAATTTACCCAATAAAGTCCAGGCCCCACTGTTGAAAGGGTCTTGAAGCTAGTACAAGATTCAATGGAAGATACTTGAGCTACTGCTTCCCAGAGAATTTATGAGATTTAATACAAGCCCTCATTTTCGCACAGACATCAGTGAATAGAGTAGGCCAATAGTACCCAACCTCGAGGATTTTGTAGGCTGTGGTTTTCCATAAATGATGTCCCCCACACAGGCTGTCATGGAACTCAAATATAATCCTTTGGGCCTCCTGTGGGTCTAAACATCTCATAAGCACACCTAACGGGTCTTTCCAATACAAGACCTGGTCAATAAGGAAATATCTAATTACTTTGAGATTTAAATCTCTTGCCTTGTTTTTCCCCATACCGTCAGGAGGTCGCAACTCTTGCAGAAAATATATAATGTCTTTATACCAGGTGCATTCTGCCAATGGAGGGTCATCCTGAGGGATTTTATAAGGCACTTTAGCCTGCTGATTCTCTAAGCAAGTGTTTATGAAGTCAACCTCCAAATCTTTGTAATTGGATTAATCCAGCAGCTTGGCTAAACCTTGGCCTTTGGGTTTTATTTCCAGATCAAATTCAAGGATTTTGGAAATCCACTTGCTCCTTTGTCCATCTATGTCAGGCTGGATGAGAATGTCCTTCACAGAAGCTGAAGGGACATATGCAGTGATTTTTGAATGCATAACATAGACTCTAAAAGCTTTAAGAGATTTCACCAAGGCATAGGCCTACTTCTCCATGATGTCATATCTGACCTCTGCATCTCTTAGCGCTTTGCTGAAAAAGGAAATAGGCCGCTCCAACCCCACAT
>JZKD02S1625075.1:70239-99083 GCA_000966675.3 Picea glauca
CAATGGTCGAATTTTCTTTGAATATGAAGACCACAATCATCTCCTCGAGTGACCTTAGCCGTCCACTACTTAAAAGGGCGCTTAATTTTCCTTGGGACCCACTTTCTATATGGCCTTGGGCTATGATCATGGGCCTAACTCTCAGGCGTGTAGCGATTTGTCATTTCGTGAGTTCACATTGTGCTCCATGCTGGAATCTCCAAGCCAAGAAATCATGATAGCTTGGATTGAGTGACACGCGTCTCCTTGCATCGGACGACCTAGATTATATCGACATTTTGGGACCTCAGACCATTGACACTTCTCACCTCAAGCTTCTCGAAAAGTCTTTTTCTATGGTTCGGATTCTGCGCCATGTGTCCTTCTGAAATGGACAGCCTGGATCATATTGCGACTTCGCGTTTCGCAAGTCCTCAAGATTCCGCCCTTTGACTGCCCTATTCTTTGAGTCAGCAAAATGTTGATCTTGCACCACACGTCCCTCAAGATCAAAGGCTGGGATGGCCTCGTGATTTCAGACATCTAGCTGGTGCTATACTTCGTGCAACTATATGGTCCCGATCACCCGATGGCCGTCAATCTAATTTGCGTGGAGGATCCCTGCCATTGAAAGCTGATCGTACCCACTCGCTTGACTTGATTTTATATATCAAATTGCTTCAAGTGTTGCACTTGCTGCTCACAACTATGGCCTAGGTGTAAACCACAACCCACAGGACTTTGACAAGTTTATGTGCTAACATTAGAAATGTTAGCACCAGAAGTCACCTCTGGATTGCGGCAAAGGTAAGCCCAGTACCCATCAGTTTTATGTCAGAGGTTGGTTAAAAGAGGGTCAAATGGGTGCAATCTCGGGATAATATCATCTTAACTCAGAAAAACTAGACTCATATGCACAATTAGGTGAGGTATTGGTTTAATTTCAATTAGTAGGTTGTAGTAAGGGTGAGTAGGAGGAGGAATTTCGTGAGAAAAAGTAGATTTCTGCCGAAGACATCAGGTCTTCAAGCATTCTAGGAGGAAAAAATTAGACACAAAATCTTCTTGAATCCAAGTCTCAAATGAACTAAAAGGAATTATAACAACACTATAATCAAACTTTCATCATAATGCAGTCACAATAATTCAAGTGAATCGGTCAATCATGAACTCTTTCAACATCTGAGGAAAACAAGAGGGAGAAAGAAAGATGATTGTCATTAAACAAGAAATATTAGACTACAAAGCATGACCAGAGAACCGAAGTGTTCATTAAAACTTTACAAATCGGGAGCTTTTCTTTACCATTGACCATAACAAAATATCAAAACTAAGTATTTATACTTAGAGAACTGCCACCACCAAGAGTGTGTGTTGAAGGAAAATCTCCCTACAGACAGGTAGATCTCCTCAAAGAGCTAGACTCTTAACTCTAAGACAGAAAGTTATTATCATGGTCACTGACTTCCTTTTAGATCTAGGTGGACTAGTGTGTGAGAAGGAAGGAGAAAAGAAGTACCTTTTACCGGTGTTTTTCCCTGCACGCTCCGAGTGGAGCTCCAATCTTTCACTCCTTGATGGATCCTGTAGACAAACAAAGTACGACCACTTCCAACTCTATCAAGATTAGTCCGAAATAGATATATCTACTAAAGAGACAAATTCATGTGAGATTGAACATGAATTAGAAAGAAACAGGCCAAGCAAATTATATTAATGAGGACAAAACATTACTTACAGCCGTAGATGGATTGCGACAGTTTCGTAAAGTCCTCCTTGTCTACCCCTTGCTCAAAAAATCCACGATCTGAATGACGATAGCTTCATCGATTTCTCCCTATGAGATCATAGGTCTCTTGCTTCCAAATCATCTCTATTCCAACACCACTTATAAGATCATAAGTTTGGTGTGATTCTCCCTTTCGAGTCCCCTTTCACCATGAGAAAGCTTGCTTATATAGCCTTGGAGAGGCTCAACAACTTGAAATATCTTTGGGGTGAGTTGAGGATTTTCCTCCTTCAGTTAGGGATCTGCCCTAAGATCATGGCTTTATTAAGGATTCGAATCCAACTACCTTCCAAGAATGAAAAGATCCTTCCCCCATTCTTCTCAACAAATCAATTGCTGCCCAAAATAGGTAGCGCTCCCTCAAAAAGGGACTTAGATTGTTATAACTCTCCCTAGTAGTGTACATGGGAGCGCCAACACTCCTGAGGGTAGGAGCACTCCTACAAAAGGGAAAATGTGTGTTATAACACTCCCTGATGGCTTATGGGGGGGCGCCAACACTCCTGATATTGTTATAGGGGAGCGCTCCCCTCAAAAAACTCAGTTTTTTGGGTGCTTTCAGATGGCAAGAGGTTCATAAGCCCGTTGACTCATTTCTCCTCTTCCAAAGAAAATGTTTGAGGTGTTTCAAGTGTCCTTCTAATGTCATTATAGGCACGACATAGGCATCATGGCAGTATGCTTTCCCTGACACTTGCGACACTTGTAAGCAAAATGCGACACTTGCGACCTTTGTAATGACGACACTTGTGACACTATCAAAGTGATTAATTTCAATGTGTAACAGTGTGACCTGGCTACCATAATCAAAGCTTCACGTCTGCATCTTATTCTGTCAGGCTGCACTTGCACTCTTTTCTCAGACGCAAGGTCAGATGAGTATGGGCTTCACAAGAAAATCCATGACAAGGAACTTTTGGCTGATAGTCTGCCCTCCACGACTTGATTTTCCATGCTTTCCATTTATGTGGTGAAATGAGGTTTCAACCACCTTCGCCATTTTCATTAACTACTTTCATCAGGATCAAGGTGAAACCTGACACCCATGAATGTTCCAGGCGAGCTCACGACTCCTTCGAGTCAACTCTTGTGCCTCAAGGTCACTCAGATCTTCCTCTGTGACCAACTTGTGCGCTTTGATCCTTTGCACATCTCTTTTCTTCGCCCTGCCCAGCCTCGGGCCATGAATTCGTGCTTATCCCATATGAAATTTCATAATTTCACGTTTCGGGAGTTTTCACTCCCCCTGATTTCAAATATCCCGATGCTGAAAATCACGAAAATGCCCATCTGGATCAACGATTGGATTTGCTTTGAATCTGACGGCCATGATTATCTCCTTGAGTGACCTCAGCTGTACGCTACTTAAATGGGTGCTTATTTTTCCTTGGGCCCCACTTTCTATATGGCCCTGGGCTGTGATCATGGGCCTAACTCTCAGGCGTGTCACGAGTTTGCATTTTGTGAGTTCACGTTGTGTTCCATTCTAAAATCTCCAAGCCGTGAAATCATGATAGCTCAGATCAAGTGACACATGTCTCCTTGCATCGAACAAACTATATCATATCAACATTTTGGGACCTGAGACCATCGACACTTCTCACCTCAACCTTCCCGAAAATACTTTTTTTGCGGTTCGGATCATGTGCCATTTGTCCTTCTGAAATGGACAACCCAGATCATATCGTAACTTCACGTTTCGTGAGTCCTCAAGACTCCACCCTTTTACTGCCCCATTCTTCGAGTCAGAAAAATGTTGATCTTGTGCCAGGCGTACCTCCGGATCAAAGGCTGGGATGGCCTCATGATTTCAGACCTCTGGCTGATTCTATACTTTGTGCAACTGTATGGTCCCAATCACCCGATGGCCGTCGATTTGATCTGCACGGAGGATCCCTGCCGTTGAAAGTAGATCATGCCCGATCGCTTGATTTGAGTTTATATATCAAAATACTTCAAGTGTTGCGCTTGCTGCTCATGACTGCGGCCTAGGTGTAAACCACAACCCACAAGACTTTGACAAGTTCATGTGCTAACAGGTTGTATAGATTTGACAACTTTGGGTCATCATATCTTCCATTGGTTTTTATTGCTCATAGAAATGACTTTAGAAAACACTGGCATGAACGATTGGTCATCTAAACCATGACTCATTACAACAACTATGAAATAAGAATATGGCAACCAGTCTTCTTCTTATTTCTTACGGAGATGGTGTTTGTTCTGATTTTGTTCTTAACAAACATCATTGGGACTATTTTTTACATATGTGCCTTTTGGAACACCTCAATGCCCTTGACGATTGTTCATAGTGATTTATGTGGTTTGCGTCCATTTTCTCCTTTCTATGGGTTTAACTACTTCTTAACTTTCATTGATGACTTATCTAAATACACTTGTGTTTATTTCTTAAAACTTAAGAGTGAATTTTTTCACATGTTTTTGGTTTATAAGGCCCTTGTAGAAAAACAATTTGGATATCAATTTTAGAATTAAGAACATATAATGGAGGTGAATGTGTAAGCAACACATTTACAACTTACTGTACTGAACATGGCATTAAGATGCAACATATTGTTCCCTATAAACCACAATAAAATGGTGTTGTTGAGAGAAATCATTTCACATTAAAATAAATGGCAAGTTGTATGATCCAATCTAAGAGATTAAGTTCTCATTTTTTAGGCACAAGCCATTAATTATGCTAATTACATAGTAAACCACACTCCCACAAAGGATTTAAAATACATACACCAAAACAAGCATGTAGTAAAATTAAACCAAATGTAATCCACTTTCATGTGTTTGGTAGTGAAGTATGGGATCACATTCTTGATTAGAAAATGAAATCATTACAACCTAAGAGTGAGAAGTGCATTTTAGTTGGATATTTTGGAGATGTAAAAATTTTTAGACTTCTTCAACCTCATTCCAATGAAATTATTATTAAGATATAAGTTAGGTTTGATGAAGGTCCCTCATCCTATGACTCCAATTCAATGCTTGTGCCATCTTCAACCTATGAGCCATTTTCAATGATCATTTCATCTTATATTCACAACTTTTCTACTAGTGTTCCTATTTTGGTTTCTTCTATAGATGATGGCAATGACGATGAAAATCCACCTCTACCTTATCACCTTCCTCCAATTGGGTCTATTAAACATGAACCTACATCGACACCAACTTCCTAGATGGGTTCATACAACACAATAAGTGACTTATGATATTGTTGGTGATCCTTCATATCAGTGTCATACACATTCATAATTCCAATGAGATTCCTCTCTTTTGGCTCAAGTTTCATAGACTCATGATCCATAAACATTTCCATAATATTTTGGCCAACCATATTGGGATTCACCAATGAATGAAGGATATCATTCCTTAATGACGAATGATACTTGGGATATTGTACCTCTTCCTAAAGGAAGAAAACTTGTCGGATGTAAATGAGTGTATAGAGCTAAGTATGCAATACATGGAAGCATTGAAAGACATAAGGCTCAATTAGTTGCAAAATTATTTTATCAGTGAGAAGGGATTGAATATACTAAAACCTTTCCCCCCATAGCCAAAATGAATTCCATCTATCTTGTTCTATCTCTTACTAGTAACTACTTCATGTAAATGGGAGGTCTATCAAATGGATGTTACATATTCCATTTTGCATGGGGATTTGCAAGAACAAATCTACATGACCCAACCTCCTATCTATATTCATAATGACTTTGACCTTATTTTCCACCTTAAGGAATCTCTCTATGACCTTAAGTAAGCTCATCAAGCTTGGTATGGTAAAATGGATAGCTTTCTTTTTTACACTGGATTTTCAAGATGTCATTCTTTTGGCCCTTGGTCATGGAATAAAGAGAAGGTTAAGGAAGAAGCGCGAAGTGTGAGTTGCGCGGAAGACAATTTGACTGAGATTATGTTGTTTTGGCCAAAAGAGCAGAAAAGATGGAGCGAAGTAAGAGAAAGAAAGCCGTTGGACGGGGAGATCAAGGAAGATAGATCAGCAAGGAGGATGGATCATGGACAACTCAGCAAGTGGAAAAATATACCAATGGATGCTTTGGAGCACCTTGCAGGAAAGAAGGAAAGACAGGTTGGCGAAGCCTTGAAAACGTAGGTCAAGTTGACCTAGGGTTTTAAAAACCTAGGGTTTTGACACCTAGGTTTCGACCTAAGGTTGTCCAAGAGTCATTGTAATGTATAAATAAAGGTCAAGAGGACTTGGGATGGGTTCAAGTATGTTATGATGGGTGGTTGTTGTTATTGTTGAGAGAGAATGTAATGAGCAATTATTATTGTTGAGAGAGAGAAGTATTCTGTCGAGAGAGAGTCTGTGTTGTAAGATCTTCAACTAGGTGTGAAGATCAAACCTGCAACTGGGTACACATGGAGGGGAGAGAATAAGAGAAAGAGAGAGAGATCTGCAAGCTAAGAGTGTAGATAAAACTGTATGTTTTAATATAATATCAAGAATGCAGTTCTGTGGACGTAGCCCTAGGGAGAGGGTGAAACACATATATTTTTTGCCTCTGTGATTAATGCTATGTTCCTTGCTTCTGTTACTCTATTATTGCATCATTGTGTTAGATCTGAGATATAATTGTGCAAAGTAGGGTTGAGCTGGTAAACAATAACTAGATTGCTATGTATTATTGTGTTGAATCCACCTTGCATTTCCTTTGGTTGTAGACACCCGTGTCCTACAACTCCCTATTGCTACATTAGGTGAGACTGCATTTGCTTCACAGGTGTTTCCAAAAGGGACAGTAGTTAGGGATTTTTGGTGCATTGTTAGAGCTGAACCCTGGGTCTGCCCTTGTGCCAATAAATGGTTTTGTTTCTGGGACCGAGATCTTCTTGAGGGAATGCTAAGGTGGTTTCCATCGAAGATAGAGATTCAAAAGTGGATAGAAGAACAAGAAAAGGAATTCACAGAAGCCCAGAACAAGAACCCTAGTCTTAGCACAGAGGATTGGTTGGGAAAATATATCTTTATTGATATACATGAGATTTTCTTTGGAGGAATTCATAAGGAGCTATATGAGTGGCTAGCCAAATTAGCAGATACCCAATTTGAAATGAGACTCAGACCACGTGTGGTTTGGACATCGACGCTGATCAAGAAGGTCAAGAGAGTTGATAACACAATGTCAAGAGCAGTCTATCACTAGTTTGATAGTACCATTGGAGGGTACATTACTGAGATTTCCATTGATATAGTAGAATCATATAGCCAAGCATAGAGATATTTCTTTAAGGGACCTAGAGGAAAATTTTTACATTTTCTGAAGTTGCAGATCAAGATGCTATTACATGAGAAGAACATCTTGAAGATACAATGATCGGTTGGACTAAAGAGCTAATGTTCAATAACTTGGACAGTGACAACGACATAGAGGTTGGGCACACACACAATGGGAGATTATTTAGAGAAGTTCCTCTGGTGAACTTGTTTGAGCATAATCATGAACCACCAACATAGGAAGAAGGATTCTATAGTGGAGAAGAATAAGATTTATTGAACAGGGAACATTCAGAGTCTGCTATGGAAGAAGAAGGGAAGACTGAAGAACCTCACCGAGAAGAGTCATAAACTTTAGGAACTGCACAGACTGTTGAAGTAAGTACTATTACTCCTCCTGTTTTTTTAGCGACATTAAGTAACCAGAGTAACCTAAGTTATCAGAGAAATCAGAGCACTTGTATAAGTGGTTCAATGCATACTCAGTCAATAACACTAGGAAGATCTATGGCAGATAAGATGAGGTTACCCACCTTTAGGGGAGATGGATTTGAAGATCCTGATCAACATTGGTTCTTATGCGAAGCTATGTGGAGTATTAAGAATGTCACTGATGAAGCTGTTAAGAGATCTCAATTTAACACTACTCTGAGAGACCACGCACTAAGCTGGTACATGAAATTTGTCCAAGGAGTTGTACATCCTAAACCTCTAAATGACATTAAGACTGCACTGATTGCCGAATTCAAGAAGCCCAAATTGTAGTCGTAGTGCATTACATAGCTGAAAGAAATCAAGCAGAGAGTAGCTGAACCTGTTTGGGAGTTTGATCAAAGGTTTAAGACCCTGACAGGTCATTTGAGTTTTCAGATTCCAGATGAACAAAATAAAGAATGGTTCATTTTTGCCCTCTTACCACACATTAGAGTCCCTTTGATGCAACAGAAGATCACTTCGCAAGCTGATGCATTGGAGATCGCCATGAAACTAGAATCAACGCCTATGGGAGAGTCCAACTCAGGTATGAGTCAAATTTTGAGTCAACTAACTAGCATATCATTGCAGGTTGAAGATATGAAGAAGGATAAGGGAAAAGATAAAAGAGAAGATATTTGGTGTATCAGATGCAAGTCAGAGGGCCATGACAAGGAACAATGTCCTATATTTCATGAGTACTTGGCTTCATTAGCTCCGAGTCCTTTGAAGCAGGTTACTCTACCTTGGTGTGAGGTATGTAGAAATAAACATTGCCATGGTGAATGTTATTACATGCAAAAATATGTCTAGAAACCTACCAACCTTTACTACACATTCTATAAATCTGTGGGGCATGATGAGAAATATTGTAGGGATTATGACCTCTTGCATGAATGATCAAGAGACACATATAGAATTCAAGGTGAAGTCTACACATATAGACACATATAGACACATAGAGACACATAGAGACACATATAGAATAGGAGGCACTGCTACAGGAGAAGATAGGATGACTCCAACAAAGACTACAAATGAATTAGGGGTCAAAAGAAATGCAGAGAAGACACCAGAGTTTGATCCGAGGAAAGAAAAGCAGATATTTGAAGAGGCAAGAAGAGAATTATGAGGAGATCAAGTTTATTCATCAAAGGCACAACTAGAAGTGAGATAATGTGGGATGCCTCTAGCATTCGATCAATCTACATCACTGAGAGAAGGAAAAGAGGTAAGAAAGCTTGTTAGTTTCTTGTATATGTTTATTGATTTGATTAAGGATGAAAGAGCCATACAAGAACTACAACACTTGATCTGATAGTATGAATTAGGGAATGTAGACCCTCTTCTGAATAGAGCAGTACATCAAGTATAAAAAAATAGTCGGAAAAATAAAGAACTACACCTTAATGCTCAGATTGGAGATTATGATATAGATTATGTGGTCCTCGACTTAGGATTAGAAGTCAATGTTATGACGAAGCAGACCTGGGCACTGATGGGAAAACCTAAGTTAATTTATTCCCCTACTAGGCTTAGGATGGCTAATTAGCAGGTAGCAAGCCCCTTTGGGAGATTGGAGTATGTCCCTGTGGACATCAACGAGGTAAGAACATTTGTGGACTTCGAGGTGATTGAGATAATTGATGATATTTGTCCTTATCTTGCATTGTTAGGAATTGATTGGGATTTCAAGAATTCCACCGTTGTTGACTTACAAAAAAGAAGAACGATGTTTGAAGGTGATGGCCTTAGGGTCATTGCACCTCTGGATCTTGATGAAGGTCGAAGATACACATAACCCATTAGATAAGAAGACCGCACATATGAGCTAGAGAATATATATAAATTGATAGCAAGACATCATGATTACATTAACCCTACAACAGATGGGAATTTAAGCTGGCAAAGTGAAAACACATGCTCATCAAACTTAGAAGAAGCACTGGAGAATTGGCAGAACAAAATGTATGAAGTCTTTGCACGGAGGTGTGCTAGATTGACCAGGGAAGTTCACTGGATTGGCACAAAAGTAAGCAATCTGCCCACATTTGATGGTTTAAATAATTTAGAAACATTATTATCATATTTTGAATAAATTGTACCAGTACAATAGAGATTGTTGGCACTGGATGAGGCTTTGAAAGCAACTCCAACAAGATGGTGGGGGACACATAAAAAAAACATTGTGGACTGGATGCAATGTCACACTTTGATGGAAGTGCACTTTTCAGAACAAGTAGAAGGATGCGAAGTTTGATACATAGGCCAAAGCTGTTCGAAGGAACATGTGCGAGGTTGTGAGGAGGCCTGGAGCATCATTCCTCAAGAAAAATGGGTGCATAAGTTCATCAACACTCTGGACACAATGCCTATCAATTGGTATCATCAAGAAGAACTGCGCCTCACCACTTCAGATTGGTATGGTATGACTCAAAAATTTGTAGCTACATTTTAATTTGAAATCTAGTACCCTTCAATAGATCAATCTCTACAAGTTGTAAGACATAAAGTCTTTGAGGAGGCACCTAACCTCCCTATTGAGCAAGAAGAGGATTAATGGACTGAACCTCTTCAGAAATTGCAAGGATGTTACAAAATAAATGATGATGAAGATGATGATCCTAGGAATGTGAACACCACATAAACAAAAGGACAAAGAGATGTAGAAGGACCGAGAGTTGAACTACCTTTCATTGCACAACCGATCAAAATCAAGAAAGTTAATATTGGAATAGAGCAAGCACCTAATCTTGCTAATGTTGGAGATTATTGGGATGATGCCATCATTGATAATATCACAGAACTACTACATGAATATCATGACTTTTTCCCAACCAAGTTCACTGATATGAAGGGCATTAAAGGGCCCATGGGAGAGATGAAGATCCCCTTGAAGCCAGATGCTGGGCCAGTTAAGCAGAGACCCTACAGATTGAATCCCAAATATAAGCAGAAAGTGAAGATTGAAATAGACAGGATATTGGAAGCATGAATCATAGAACCTATGGAAGAGTCAGAATGGATTAGCCCTATGGTGGTCCAAGATAAGAAGACAGGAGAGATCAGGATTTGTGTAGATCTCAGGAAGTTGAATGATGCTTGTTTGCATGACCCATTCCCTACACCATTTACAGACAAAGTGTTAGATAATGTAGGAGGTCAGGAAGTTTACTCCTTCACAGATGGATTTTCAGGTTATCACCGGATCATGATTGCCAAGCAAGATCGCCACAAGATCACATTTGCAATAGAATGGGGATCCTACCAATACACAATGACACCTTTTGGATCGAAGAATGCACTAGCCATATTTTCTAGGGTGGTGGTTGAAGCATTAAAGGAGTTTTTGCATAATTTTTTGGAAGCATATTTTGATGATTGGATTGTTTTTAGCTTATTACAAAACCATATTGAATGTTTAAGACTAATGTTGGATAAGTGCAGGCAATGTCAAATTTCCCTGAACCTAAAGAAGTGCATCTTCTTTTCATCCTTTGGAGTGTTTCTAGGGCATATTGTGTGTAAGAAGGGGTTGTTGGTAGATCCATCTAAGATTTCCATTATTGTTGATTTACCCCCCCCTACTTAAGTCAGACAACTGTGCACTGGGCTGGGACATATTGGATACTACATAAATTTTGATTAAGGGATATGCACATATTACAACACATATGGAGAAGCTATTAAAGAAATGTTGTTAGTTTCAATGGACAAAAGAATGTCAGCAGAGCTTCGACACACTGAAACAAAAATGGTTACTGTGCCTATTCTAGTTTTCCCAGATTGGAGCAAGGAATTTCATTTGCATGTTGATGCTTCATCTATTGCATTAGGATTAGTGTTAGTACATACAAGAGAAAGAGATATTGATCATCCTTTAGCCTTTGCTAGCAGGAAGCTATCTATAGATGAGATAAACTACACTACCACTGAGAGAGAAGGTTTATCCATGGTGTACGCGCTGCAGAAGTTTCAAAACTACTTGTTGGGAGGACATTTAAAGATGTACAATGATCACTTTGTGTTGAAATACCTAGTCAATAATCCAGTGTTGGGGGGAAGGATATGCAGATGGTTACTACTATTACAGGAATATGATTTTGAAATAGTGGTTAAGCCAGGGAGAGTGAACAAGGGACCTGACCACTTGTCTAGGTTGGAGCATGGAGAGGAACCTACTAGTTTGGAAGATACACTACCAGATGCACAATTGCTGGCCATTAGAAAGGTTGATGATCACTTCACCAAGATAGTCCAGTTCCTATCAACAGGAATGGCACCTCGCGAATATACAATCATTAAGAAAAAACAACTGGTATTTTGCGTTGCAGATTTTTCACTTATAGCTAGGTAGCTATATAAGATGGGACCTGATAAGATCCTGAGGAGATGTGTTATGGAGGCAGAGAGACCATTGATTCTGGAAGAAGCACATGGAGGCATCATAGGAGGATACTACACAGGAAAATAAACAATGCATAAGGTTCTTAGAGCTAGCCTCTAGTGGCCTACTTTACATAAAGATGCCAAGGAATATTATAAAGCCTACGATGTATGCCAGAGAGTTGGGAAACCCTCTAGAAGAGATGAGATGTATTTAGAACCACTACTGACCTTACAAGTATTTGAGAAATGGGCCAATGATTTCGTCGGACCTATTAACCCACCAGGAAAGCGCACAGGAGCTAGATACCTCATCACTGCAACAAAGTATTTGACCAGATGGGCAGAAGAAAGAGCAGTGAAGGATTGTAGTGCAACTACAGCTGCGTGATTTATATTTGATGATATCATAACCAGGTTTGGATGCCTGAAGACCCTGATGAGCGATCAAGGTATAGAATTTATTAATAAGACTATCAAAACTTTGACTCAGGAATTTGAAGTCCACCATCATAAGAGTACTCCCTACCATCCACAAGCGAATGGGACGGTCGTAGCTTTCAACAAGATCTTGGAGACAACACTAATGAAGATTTGTAGTGTGAACATGGATGTCTGGATTTGAGAGTACCAGCAATGTTATGGGCCTATAGAACTACTTGCAAGAAACTGATAATGCAGACTCCATTTAAGTTGGTTTATGGTCTCGAAGCAGTTGTCCCTATGGAAGATTTAGTCCCTAGTCTCTGAATTGCAGCCTTCATAGATATGGATGACACTGGCGCTGTGCAAGAGAGGCTTACGTAGTTGGTAGAGCTAGAGGAAGACATATTTATTGCAGGATTCCATCAACATGTACAAAAGGAATGGGAGAAGGCTTACCATGATAGACATATCAAGAAGAAAGCCTTTAAGCAAGGAGATCTGGTATTGGTATATGAAAACAAGTTCGTGAAGCATCTAGGGAAGTTTAGAACACATTGGCTTGGGCCATTTGAAGTCTAATATGTTACAGAAGGAGGAGCTGCATAGTTGAAGACACTGAATGGAGAGTGGAAGGAAGGTTTAGTGAATGGGAGCCAGTTGAAATTATAATATGACAACCAACTTCCTTGCAACTCTCAGTAAAATCATGAGAAGAAGGGTATAGGTACTAGGTGCTATTGAAACTGGGTACCAGACACAGAAAAGACAGTCTTCACAAGGAAGGGAGGGACAGAGCAGAAAGCACAGGCTGCCCCACGTAGTATGAAGACGAAGAAAAATAGAAGGTTCGGATTTGAAGTGCCTCAGGACGAGTCACATGTGAGTGTTGGGGGCCTATTGGCCCTTGGTCATGGAAGAAAGTGAATTTCAAGGAAGAAGCATGAAGTGCGAATTGTGCAGAAGACAAGTTGACTGAGATTAGGTTGAAGTGGCCAAAAGAGTAGAAAAGACGGAGCAAAGTAAGAGAAAGAAAGCCGTTGGATGGGGAGATCGAGGAAGACAGATCAATAAGGAATATGGATCGTGGACAACTTAGCAAGAGGAAAAATCCACCAATGTATGCTTTGGAGCACCTCATAGGAAAGAAGGAAAGACAGGCTGGCGAAGCCCTGAAAGCACAGGTCAAGCTGACCTAGGGTTTTAGACACCTAGGGTTTTGGCATTTTAGGGTTTTGACACCTAGGTTTTGGCCTAAGGTTGTCCGAGAGTCATTGTAATGTATAAATAAAGGTCAAGAGGACCTAGGATGGGTTCGAGTATGTTATGATGGGTGATTGTTGTTATTGTTGAGAGAGAATGTTATTATTGTTGAGAGAGAGAAGTATTCTGTTGAGAGAGAGTCTGTGTTGTAAGATATTCAATTGGGTGTGAAGATCAAGCCTGCAGCTGGGTGCGCAGGGAGGGGAGAGAAGAAGAGAAAGAGAGAGATATCTGCAAGCTAAGAGTGCAGATAGAACTGTATGTTTTAATATAATATCAAGAAACACAGTTCTATGGATGTAGCCCTAGGGAGAGGGAGAACCACGTATATGTTGGCATGTTTTCAAGCAGATGTGCTTGTCATAGATGGAAAGATTAGAGCATGCAGTGATGGAAAAACATGGACAACGTAAGCTTAGAAGAGATAGTGCAGAGGTGCACAAAGAGTGCAAGAGTGTGATTATTTATTTGATGGAAAACATGCATGCAAGGAAGATCAGCAGCACAAGGATAATTGCATGGAAAGATCAGACATAAACTCCATTTCGGAGTTTTGGATATCGGGCATTGGAGGAGTCAAGGAAGAAACTCATGACAAGAATGCCAAAATGGTGAAATGAGAAACGCCAGAATATGTTGATCCAACTCCATTTCGGAGTTTCAGATACCGGGAGATTGAGAAGTCAAGAGTTGAGACTCTTCAACACAGGAGTCTCGGAGATGCGAAATCCAGAATCCCAAAATCCCGAAAGAGGCACATCAACAAGAGTTTTGCAGACCGGGAAATAACTCCATTTTGGAGTCTCGGATACCGAGAGTTGAAGTGTTGAAACACTTCACCACAAAAGTGCCGAAACGACGAAATGAAAAACGCCGAAATAGGCACATAAATCAAGAGTTTCGCAGACAGGGAAATGACTCTATTTCGGAGTTTTGGATACTGGGAGTTGGAAGAGTCAAGACTCTTCATCATCAGGAGTCCCGGAATCGTGAAATGCGAAACGTCGAAATACCGGAAGAAGGAGGACAGTTTCGGATATCGGGAGCTGGAAGATTCAAGACTCTTCATCACAGGAGTCCCGAAGTCGCGAAACCCGAAGTCACGAAATGCGAAATNTATCTACTAAAGAGACAAATTCATGTGAGATTGAACATGAATTAGAAAGAAACAGGCCAAGCAAATTATATTAATGAGGACAAAACATTACTTACAGCCGTAGATGGATTGCGACAGTTTCGTAAAGTCCTCCTTGTCTACCCCTTGCTCAAAAAATCCACGATCTGAATGACGATAGCTTCATCGATTTCTCCCTATGAGATCATAGGTCTCTTGCTTCCAAATCATCTCTATTCCAACACCACTTATAAGATCATAAGTTTGGTGTGATTCTCCCTTTCGAGTCCCCTTTCACCATGAGAAAGCTTGCTTATATAGCCTTGGAGAGGCTCAACAACTTGAAATATCTTTGGGGTGAGTTGAGGATTTTCCTCCTTCAGTTAGGGATCTGCCCTAAGATCATGGCTTTATTAAGGATTCGAATCCAACTACCTTCCAAGAATGAAAAGATCCTTCCCCCATTCTTCTCAACAAATCAATTGCTGCCCAAAATAGGTAGCGCTCCCTCAAAAAGGGACTTAGATTGTTATAACTCTCCCTAGTAGTGTACATGGGAGCGCCAACACTCCTGAGGGTAGGAGCACTCCTACAAAAGGGAAAATGTGTGTTATAACACTCCCTGATGGCTTATGGGGGGGCGCCAACACTCCTGATATTGTTATAGGGGAGCGCTCCCCTCAAAAAACTCAGTTTTTTGGGTGCTTTCAGATGGCAAGAGGTTCATAAGCCCGTTGACTCATTTCTCCTCTTCCAAAGAAAATGTTTGAGGTGTTTCAAGTGTCCTTCTAATGTCATTATAGGCACGACATAGGCATCATGGCAGTATGCTTTCCCTGACACTTGCGACACTTGTAAGCAAAATGCGACACTTGCGACCTTTGTAATGACGACACTTGTGACACTATCAAAGTGATTAATTTCAATGTGTAACAGTGTGACCTGGCTACCATAATCAAAGCTTCACGTCTGCATCTTATTCTGTCAGGCTGCACTTGCACTCTTTTCTCAGACGCAAGGTCAGATGAGTATGGGCTTCACAAGAAAATCCATGACAAGGAACTTTTGGCTGATAGTCTGCCCTCCACGACTTGATTTTCCATGCTTTCCATTTATGTGGTGAAATGAGGTTTCAACCACCTTCCCCATTTTCATTAACTACTTTCATCAGGATCAAGGTGAAACCTGACACCCATGAATGTTCCAGGCGAGCTCACGACTCCTTCGAGTCAACTCTTGTGCCTCAAGGTCACTCCGATCTTCCTCTATGACCAACTTGTGCGCTTTGATCCTTTGCACATCTCTTTTCTTCGCCCTGCATAGCCTTGGGCCATGAATTCATGCTTATCCCATATGAAATTTCATAATTTCACGTTTCGGGAGTTTTCACTCCCCCTGATTTCAAATATCCCGATGCTGAAAATCACGAAAATGCCCATCTGGATCAATGGTTGGATTTGCTTTGAATCTGACGGCCATGATTATCTCCTTGAGTGACCTTAGCTGTACGATACTTAAATGGGTGCTTATTTTTCCTTGGGCCCCACTTTCTATATGGCCCTGGGCTGTGATCATGGGCCTAACTCTCAGGCGTGTCCTGAGTTTGCATTTTGTGAGTTCACATTGTGTTCCATTCTAAAATCTCCAAGCCGTGAAATCATGATAGCTCAGATCAAGTGACACATGTCTCCTTACATCGAACAAACTATATCATATCAACATTTTTGGACCTGAGACCATCGACACTTCTCACCTCAACCTTCCCGAAAATACTTTTTTTGCGGTTCGGATCATGTGCCATTTGTCCTTCTGAAATGGACAACCCAGATCATATCGTGACTTCACGTTTCGTGAGTCCTCAAGACTCCGCCCTTTTACTGCCCTATTCTTCGAGTCAGCAAAATGTTGATCCTGTGCCAGGCGTACCTCAGGATCAAAGGCTGGGATGGCCTCATGATTTCAGACCTCTGGCTGATTCTATACTTTGTGCAACTGTATGGTCCCAATCACCCAATGGCCGTCGATTTGATCTGCGTGGAGGATCCCTGCTATTGAAAGTAGATCATGCCCGATCACTTGATTTGAGTTTATATATCAAAATACTTCAAGTGTTGCACTTGCTGCTCATGACTGCGGCCTAGGTGTAAACCACAACCCACAAGACTTTGACAAGTTCATGTGCTAACAGGTTGTATAGATTTGACAACTTTGGGTCATCATATCTTCCATTGGTTTTTATTGCTCATAGAAATGACTTTAGAAAACACTGGCATGAACGATTGGTCATCTAAACCATGACTCATTACAACAACTATGAAATAAGAATATGGCAACCAGTCTTCTTCTTATTTCTTACGGAGATGGTGTTTGTTCTGATTTTGTTCTTAACAAACATCATTGGGACTATTTTTTACATATGTGCCTTTTGGAACACCTCAATGCCCTTGACGATTGTTCATAGTGATTTATGTGGTTTGCGTCCATTTTCTCCTTTCTATGGGTTTAACTACTTCTTAACTTTCATTGATGACTTATCTAAATACACTTGTGTTTATTTCTTAAAACTTAAGAGTGAATTTTTTCACATGTTTTTGGTTTATAAGGCCCTTGTAGAAAAACAATTTGGATATCAATTTTAGAATTAAGAACATATAATGGAGGTGAATGTGTAAGCAACACATTTACAACTTACTGTACTGAACATGGCATTAAGATGCAACATATTGTTCCCTATAAACCACAATAAAATGGTGTTGTTGAGAGAAATCATTTCACATTAAAATAAATGGCAAGTTGTATGATCCAATCTAAGAGATTAAGTTCTCATTTTTTAGGCACAAGCCATTAATTATGCTAATTACATAGTAAACCACACTCCCACAAAGGATTTAAAATACATACACCAAAACAAGCATGTAGTAAAATTAAACCAAATGTAATCCACTTTCATGTGTTTGGTAGTGAAGTATGGGATCACATTCTTGATTAGAAAATGAAATCATTACAACCTAAGAGTGAGAAGTGCATTTTAGTTGGATATTTTGGAGATGTAAAAATTTTTAGACTTCTTCAACCTCATTCCAATGAAATTATTATTAAGATATAAGTTAGGTTTGATGAAGGTCCCTCATCCTATGACTCCAATTCAATGCTTGTGCCATCTTCAACCTATGAGCCATTTTCAATGATCATTTCATCTTATATTCACAACTTTTCTACTAGTGTTCCTATTTTGGTTTCTTCTATAGATGATGGCAATGACGATGAAAATCCACCTCTACCTTATCACCTTCCTCCAATTGGGTCTATTAAACATGAACCTACATCGACACCAACTTCCTAGATGGGTTCATACAACACAATAAGTGACTTATGATATTGTTGGTGATCCTTCATATCAGTGTCATACACATTCATAATTCCAATGAGMTTCCTCTCTTTTGGCTCAAGTTTCATAGACTCATGATCCATAAACATTTCCATAATATTTTGGCCAACCATATTGGGATTCAMCAATGAATGAAGGATATCATTCCTTAATGACGAATGATACTTGGGATMTTGTACCTCTTCCTAAAGGAAGAAAACTTGTCGGATGTAAATGAGTGTATAGARCTAAGTATGCAATACATGGAAGCATTGAAAGACATAAGGCTCAATTAGTTGCRAAATTATTTTATCAGTGAGAAGGGATTGAATATACTAAAACCTTTCCCCCCATAGCCAAAATGAATTCCATCTATCTTGTTCTATCTCTTACTAGTAACTACTTCATGTAAATGGGAGGTCTATCAAATGGATGTTACATATTCCATTTTGCATGGGGATTTGCAAGAACAAATCTACATGACCCAACCTCCTATCTATATTCATAATGAMTTTGACCTTATTTTCCACCTTAAGGAATCTCTCTATGACCTTAAGTAAGCTCATCAAGCTTGGTATGGTAAAATGGATAGCTTTCTTTTTTACACTGGATTTTCAAGATGTCATTCTTTTGGACCTTGGTCATGGAATAAAGATAAGGTTAAGGAAGAAGCGCGAAGTGCGAGTTGCGCGGAAGACAATTTGACTGAGATTAGGTTGTTTTGGCCAAAAGAGCAGAAAAGATGGAGCGAAGTAAGAGAAAGAAAGCCGTTGGACGGGGAGATCAAGGAAGATAGATCAACAAGGAGGATGGATCATGGACAACTCAGCAAGTGGAAAAATCTACCAATGGATGCTTTGGAGCACCTCACAAGAAAGAAGGAAAGACAGGTTGGCGAAGCCTTAAAAACACGGGTCAAGTTGACCTAGGGTTTTAAAAACCTAGGGTTTTGGAATTTTAGGGTTTTGACACCTAGGTTTCGACCTAAGGTTGTCCAAGAGTCATTGTAATGTATAAATAAAGGTCAAGAGGACTTGGGATGGGTTCGAGTATGTTATGATGGGTGATTGTTGTTATTGTTGAGAGAGAATGTAATGAGCAATTATTATTGTTGAGAGAGAGAAGTATTCTGTCGAGAGAGAGTCTGTGTTGTAAGATCTTCAACTAGGTGTGAAGATAAACCCTGCAACTGGGTACGCATGGAGGGGAGAGAATAAGAGAAAGAGAGAGAGATCTGCAAGCTAAGAGTGCAGATAGAACTGTATGTTTTAATATAATATCAAGAATGCAGTTCTGTGGACGTAGCCCTAGGGAGAGGGTGAACCACATATATTTTGTGCCTCTGTGATTAATGCTATGTTCCTTGCTTCTGTTACTCTATTAGTGCATCATTGTGTTAGATCTGAGATATAATTGTGCAAAGTAGGGTTGAGCTGGTAAACAATAACTAGATTGCTATGTATTATTGTGTTGAATCCACCTTGCATTTCCTTTGGTTGTAGACACCCGTGTCCTACAACTCCCTATTGCTACATTAGGTGAGACTGCATTTGCTTCACAGGTGTTTCCAAAAGGGACAGTAGTTAGGGATTTTTGGTGCATTGTTAGAGCTGAACCCTGGGTCTGCCCTTGTGCCAATAAATGGTTTTGTTTCTGGGACCGAGATCTTCTTGAGGGAATGCTAAGGTGGTTTCCATCGAAGATAGAGATTCAAAAGTGGATAGAAGAACAAGAAAAGGAATTCACAGAAGCCCAGAACAAGAACCCTAGTCTTAGCACAGAGGATTGGTTGGGAAAATATATCTTTATTGATATACATGAGATTTTCTTTGGAGGAATTCATAAGGAGCTATATGAGTGGCTAGCCAAATTAGCAGATACCCAATTTGAAATGAGACTCAGACCACGTGTGGTTTGGACATCGACGCTGATCAAGAAGGTCAAGAGAGTTGATAACACAATGTCAAGAGCAGTCTATCACTAGTTTGATAGTACCATTGGAGGGTACATTACTGAGATTTCCATTGATATAGTAGAATCATATAGCCAAGCATAGAGATATTTCTTTAAGGGACCTAGAGGAAAATTTTTACATTTTCTGAAGTTGCAGATCAAGATGCTATTACATGAGAAGAACATCTTGAAGATACAATGATCGGTTGGACTAAAGAGCTAATGTTCAATAACTTGGACAGTGACAACGACATAGAGGTTGGGCACACACACAATGGGAGATTATTTAGAGAAGTTCCTCTGGTGAACTTGTTTGAGCATAATCATGAACCACCAACATAGGAAGAAGGATTCTATAGTGGAGAAGAATAAGATTTATTGAACAGGGAACATTCAGAGTCTGCTATGGAAGAAGAAGGGAAGACTGAAGAACCTCACCGAGAAGAGTCATAAACTTTAGGAACTGCACAGACTGTTGAAGTAAGTACTATTACTCCTCCTGTTTTTTTAGCGACATTAAGTAACCAGAGTAACC
This sequence comes from Picea glauca, assembly GCA_000966675.3. NCBI lineage: Eukaryota > Viridiplantae > Streptophyta > Pinopsida > Pinales > Pinaceae > Picea > Picea glauca. Next base: position 90,780 of record JZKD02S1625075.1, read on the forward strand.
TAAGTTATCAGAGAAATCAGAGCACTTGTATAAGTGGTTCAATGCATACTCAGTCAATAACACTAGGAAGATCTATGGCAGATAAGATGAGGTTACCCACCTTTAGGGGAGATGGATTTGAAGATCCTGATCAACATTGGTTCTTATGCGAAGCTATGTGGAGTATTAAGAATGTCACTGATGAAGCTGTTAAGAGATCTCAATTTAACACTACTCTGAGAGACCACGCACTAAGCTGGTACATGAAATTTGTCCAAGGAGTTGTACATCCTAAACCTCTAAATGACATTAAGACTGCACTGATTGCCGAATTCAAGAAGCCCAAATTGTAGTCGTAGTGCATTACATAGCTGAAAGAAATCAAGCAGAGAGTAGCTGAACCTGTTTGGGAGTTTGATCAAAGGTTTAAGACCCTGACAGGTCATTTGAGTTTTCAGATTCCAGATGAACAAAATAAAGAATGGTTCATTTTTGCCCTCTTACCACACATTAGAGTCCCTTTGATGCAACAGAAGATCACTTCGCAAGCTGATGCATTGGAGATCGCCATGAAACTAGAATCAACGCCTATGGGAGAGTCCAACTCAGGTATGAGTCAAATTTTGAGTCAACTAACTAGCATATCATTGCAGGTTGAAGATATGAAGAAGGATAAGGGAAAAGATAAAAGAGAAGATATTTGGTGTATCAGATGCAAGTCAGAGGGCCATGACAAGGAACAATGTCCTATATTTCATGAGTACTTGGCTTCATTAGCTCCGAGTCCTTTGAAGCAGGTTACTCTACCTTGGTGTGAGGTATGTAGAAATAAACATTGCCATGGTGAATGTTATTACATGCAAAAATATGTCTAGAAACCTACCAACCTTTACTACACATTCTATAAATCTGTGGGGCATGATGAGAAATATTGTAGGGATTATGACCTCTTGCATGAATGATCAAGAGACACATATAGAATTCAAGGTGAAGTCTACACATATAGACACATATAGACACATAGAGACACATAGAGACACATATAGAATAGGAGGCACTGCTACAGGAGAAGATAGGATGACTCCAACAAAGACTACAAATGAATTAGGGGTCAAAAGAAATGCAGAGAAGACACCAGAGTTTGATCCGAGGAAAGAAAAGCAGATATTTGAAGAGGCAAGAAGAGAATTATGAGGAGATCAAGTTTATTCATCAAAGGCACAACTAGAAGTGAGATAATGTGGGATGCCTCTAGCATTCGATCAATCTACATCACTGAGAGAAGGAAAAGAGGTAAGAAAGCTTGTTAGTTTCTTGTATATGTTTATTGATTTGATTAAGGATGAAAGAGCCATACAAGAACTACAACACTTGATCTGATAGTATGAATTAGGGAATGTAGACCCTCTTCTGAATAGAGCAGTACATCAAGTATAAAAAAATAGTCGGAAAAATAAAGAACTACACCTTAATGCTCAGATTGGAGATTATGATATAGATTATGTGGTCCTCGACTTAGGATTAGAAGTCAATGTTATGACGAAGCAGACCTGGGCACTGATGGGAAAACCTAAGTTAATTTATTCCCCTACTAGGCTTAGGATGGCTAATTAGCAGGTAGCAAGCCCCTTTGGGAGATTGGAGTATGTCCCTGTGGACATCAACGAGGTAAGAACATTTGTGGACTTCGAGGTGATTGAGATAATTGATGATATTTGTCCTTATCTTGCATTGTTAGGAATTGATTGGGATTTCAAGAATTCCACCGTTGTTGACTTACAAAAAAGAAGAACGATGTTTGAAGGTGATGGCCTTAGGGTCATTGCACCTCTGGATCTTGATGAAGGTCGAAGATACACATAACCCATTAGATAAGAAGACCGCACATATGAGCTAGAGAATATATATAAATTGATAGCAAGACATCATGATTACATTAACCCTACAACAGATGGGAATTTAAGCTGGCAAAGTGAAAACACATGCTCATCAAACTTAGAAGAAGCACTGGAGAATTGGCAGAACAAAATGTATGAAGTCTTTGCACGGAGGTGTGCTAGATTGACCAGGGAAGTTCACTGGATTGGCACAAAAGTAAGCAATCTGCCCACATTTGATGGTTTAAATAATTTAGAAACATTATTATCATATTTTGAATAAATTGTACCAGTACAATAGAGATTGTTGGCACTGGATGAGGCTTTGAAAGCAACTCCAACAAGATGGTGGGGGACACATAAAAAAAACATTGTGGACTGGATGCAATGTCACACTTTGATGGAAGTGCACTTTTCAGAACAAGTAGAAGGATGCGAAGTTTGATACATAGGCCAAAGCTGTTCGAAGGAACATGTGCGAGGTTGTGAGGAGGCCTGGAGCATCATTCCTCAAGAAAAATGGGTGCATAAGTTCATCAACACTCTGGACACAATGCCTATCAATTGGTATCATCAAGAAGAACTGCGCCTCACCACTTCAGATTGGTATGGTATGACTCAAAAATTTGTAGCTACATTTTAATTTGAAATCTAGTACCCTTCAATAGATCAATCTCTACAAGTTGTAAGACATAAAGTCTTTGAGGAGGCACCTAACCTCCCTATTGAGCAAGAAGAGGATTAATGGACTGAACCTCTTCAGAAATTGCAAGGATGTTACAAAATAAATGATGATGAAGATGATGATCCTAGGAATGTGAACACCACATAAACAAAAGGACAAAGAGATGTAGAAGGACCGAGAGTTGAACTACCTTTCATTGCACAACCGATCAAAATCAAGAAAGTTAATATTGGAATAGAGCAAGCACCTAATCTTGCTAATGTTGGAGATTATTGGGATGATGCCATCATTGATAATATCACAGAACTACTACATGAATATCATGACTTTTTCCCAACCAAGTTCACTGATATGAAGGGCATTAAAGGGCCCATGGGAGAGATGAAGATCCCCTTGAAGCCAGATGCTGGGCCAGTTAAGCAGAGACCCTACAGATTGAATCCCAAATATAAGCAGAAAGTGAAGATTGAAATAGACAGGATATTGGAAGCATGAATCATAGAACCTATGGAAGAGTCAGAATGGATTAGCCCTATGGTGGTCCAAGATAAGAAGACAGGAGAGATCAGGATTTGTGTAGATCTCAGGAAGTTGAATGATGCTTGTTTGCATGACCCATTCCCTACACCATTTACAGACAAAGTGTTAGATAATGTAGGAGGTCAGGAAGTTTACTCCTTCACAGATGGATTTTCAGGTTATCACCGGATCATGATTGCCAAGCAAGATCGCCACAAGATCACATTTGCAATAGAATGGGGATCCTACCAATACACAATGACACCTTTTGGATCGAAGAATGCACTAGCCATATTTTCTAGGGTGGTGGTTGAAGCATTAAAGGAGTTTTTGCATAATTTTTTGGAAGCATATTTTGATGATTGGATTGTTTTTAGCTTATTACAAAACCATATTGAATGTTTAAGACTAATGTTGGATAAGTGCAGGCAATGTCAAATTTCCCTGAACCTAAAGAAGTGCATCTTCTTTTCATCCTTTGGAGTGTTTCTAGGGCATATTGTGTGTAAGAAGGGGTTGTTGGTAGATCCATCTAAGATTTCCATTATTGTTGATTTACCCCCCCCTACTTAAGTCAGACAACTGTGCACTGGGCTGGGACATATTGGATACTACATAAATTTTGATTAAGGGATATGCACATATTACAACACATATGGAGAAGCTATTAAAGAAATGTTGTTAGTTTCAATGGACAAAAGAATGTCAGCAGAGCTTCGACACACTGAAACAAAAATGGTTACTGTGCCTATTCTAGTTTTCCCAGATTGGAGCAAGGAATTTCATTTGCATGTTGATGCTTCATCTATTGCATTAGGATTAGTGTTAGTACATACAAGAGAAAGAGATATTGATCATCCTTTAGCCTTTGCTAGCAGGAAGCTATCTATAGATGAGATAAACTACACTACCACTGAGAGAGAAGGTTTATCCATGGTGTACGCGCTGCAGAAGTTTCAAAACTACTTGTTGGGAGGACATTTAAAGATGTACAATGATCACTTTGTGTTGAAATACCTAGTCAATAATCCAGTGTTGGGGGGAAGGATATGCAGATGGTTACTACTATTACAGGAATATGATTTTGAAATAGTGGTTAAGCCAGGGAGAGTGAACAAGGGACCTGACCACTTGTCTAGGTTGGAGCATGGAGAGGAACCTACTAGTTTGGAAGATACACTACCAGATGCACAATTGCTGGCCATTAGAAAGGTTGATGATCACTTCACCAAGATAGTCCAGTTCCTATCAACAGGAATGGCACCTCGCGAATATACAATCATTAAGAAAAAACAACTGGTATTTTGCGTTGCAGATTTTTCACTTATAGCTAGGTAGCTATATAAGATGGGACCTGATAAGATCCTGAGGAGATGTGTTATGGAGGCAGAGAGACCATTGATTCTGGAAGAAGCACATGGAGGCATCATAGGAGGATACTACACAGGAAAATAAACAATGCATAAGGTTCTTAGAGCTAGCCTCTAGTGGCCTACTTTACATAAAGATGCCAAGGAATATTATAAAGCCTACGATGTATGCCAGAGAGTTGGGAAACCCTCTAGAAGAGATGAGATGTATTTAGAACCACTACTGACCTTACAAGTATTTGAGAAATGGGCCAATGATTTCGTCGGACCTATTAACCCACCAGGAAAGCGCACAGGAGCTAGATACCTCATCACTGCAACAAAGTATTTGACCAGATGGGCAGAAGAAAGAGCAGTGAAGGATTGTAGTGCAACTACAGCTGCGTGATTTATATTTGATGATATCATAACCAGGTTTGGATGCCTGAAGACCCTGATGAGCGATCAAGGTATAGAATTTATTAATAAGACTATCAAAACTTTGACTCAGGAATTTGAAGTCCACCATCATAAGAGTACTCCCTACCATCCACAAGCGAATGGGACGGTCGTAGCTTTCAACAAGATCTTGGAGACAACACTAATGAAGATTTGTAGTGTGAACATGGATGTCTGGATTTGAGAGTACCAGCAATGTTATGGGCCTATAGAACTACTTGCAAGAAACTGATAATGCAGACTCCATTTAAGTTGGTTTATGGTCTCGAAGCAGTTGTCCCTATGGAAGATTTAGTCCCTAGTCTCTGAATTGCAGCCTTCATAGATATGGATGACACTGGCGCTGTGCAAGAGAGGCTTACGTAGTTGGTAGAGCTAGAGGAAGACATATTTATTGCAGGATTCCATCAACATGTACAAAAGGAATGGGAGAAGGCTTACCATGATAGACATATCAAGAAGAAAGCCTTTAAGCAAGGAGATCTGGTATTGGTATATGAAAACAAGTTCGTGAAGCATCTAGGGAAGTTTAGAACACATTGGCTTGGGCCATTTGAAGTCTAATATGTTACAGAAGGAGGAGCTGCATAGTTGAAGACACTGAATGGAGAGTGGAAGGAAGGTTTAGTGAATGGGAGCCAGTTGAAATTATAATATGACAACCAACTTCCTTGCAACTCTCAGTAAAATCATGAGAAGAAGGGTATAGGTACTAGGTGCTATTGAAACTGGGTACCAGACACAGAAAAGACAGTCTTCACAAGGAAGGGAGGGACAGAGCAGAAAGCACAGGCTGCCCCACGTAGTATGAAGACGAAGAAAAATAGAAGGTTCGGATTTGAAGTGCCTCAGGACGAGTCACATGTGAGTGTTGGGGGCCTATTGGCCCTTGGTCATGGAAGAAAGTGAATTTCAAGGAAGAAGCATGAAGTGCGAATTGTGCAGAAGACAAGTTGACTGAGATTAGGTTGAAGTGGCCAAAAGAGTAGAAAAGACGGAGCAAAGTAAGAGAAAGAAAGCCGTTGGATGGGGAGATCGAGGAAGACAGATCAATAAGGAATATGGATCGTGGACAACTTAGCAAGAGGAAAAATCCACCAATGTATGCTTTGGAGCACCTCATAGGAAAGAAGGAAAGACAGGCTGGCGAAGCCCTGAAAGCACAGGTCAAGCTGACCTAGGGTTTTAGACACCTAGGGTTTTGGCATTTTAGGGTTTTGACACCTAGGTTTTGGCCTAAGGTTGTCCGAGAGTCATTGTAATGTATAAATAAAGGTCAAGAGGACCTAGGATGGGTTCGAGTATGTTATGATGGGTGATTGTTGTTATTGTTGAGAGAGAATGTTATTATTGTTGAGAGAGAGAAGTATTCTGTTGAGAGAGAGTCTGTGTTGTAAGATATTCAATTGGGTGTGAAGATCAAGCCTGCAGCTGGGTGCGCAGGGAGGGGAGAGAAGAAGAGAAAGAGAGAGATATCTGCAAGCTAAGAGTGCAGATAGAACTGTATGTTTTAATATAATATCAAGAAACACAGTTCTATGGATGTAGCCCTAGGGAGAGGGAGAACCACGTATATGTTGGCATGTTTTCAAGCAGATGTGCTTGTCATAGATGGAAAGATTAGAGCATGCAGTGATGGAAAAACATGGACAACGTAAGCTTAGAAGAGATAGTGCAGAGGTGCACAAAGAGTGCAAGAGTGTGATTATTTATTTGATGGAAAACATGCATGCAAGGAAGATCAGCAGCACAAGGATAATTGCATGGAAAGATCAGACATAAACTCCATTTCGGAGTTTTGGATATCGGGCATTGGAGGAGTCAAGGAAGAAACTCATGACAAGAATGCCAAAATGGTGAAATGAGAAACGCCAGAATATGTTGATCCAACTCCATTTCGGAGTTTCAGATACCGGGAGATTGAGAAGTCAAGAGTTGAGACTCTTCAACACAGGAGTCTCGGAGATGCGAAATCCAGAATCCCAAAATCCCGAAAGAGGCACATCAACAAGAGTTTTGCAGACCGGGAAATAACTCCATTTTGGAGTCTCGGATACCGAGAGTTGAAGTGTTGAAACACTTCACCACAAAAGTGCCGAAACGACGAAATGAAAAACGCCGAAATAGGCACATAAATCAAGAGTTTCGCAGACAGGGAAATGACTCTATTTCGGAGTTTTGGATACTGGGAGTTGGAAGAGTCAAGACTCTTCATCATCAGGAGTCCCGGAATCGTGAAATGCGAAACGTCGAAATACCGGAAGAAGGAGGACAGTTTCGGATATCGGGAGCTGGAAGATTCAAGACTCTTCATCACAGGAGTCCCGAAGTCGCGAAACCCGAAGTCACGAAATGCGAAATCGAGAAATGTGAAAGACTCCATTTCGGAGTTTTGGATACTGGGAGTTGGAGGAGTCAAGAGTCAAGACTCTTAATCATAGGAGTCCCGAAGTCGCAAAATGTCAAAGACTCCATACCGGAGTTTCAGATACCGAGACTTGGAGTTGTCAAGAACTCTCACATCAAGAATGCATAAATCGCAATATGCTAAATCACGAAGAGATTTGGACCGTCGAATCATCAAGAGTGTGGACCATTGATCTGACTCCATTTCAAGGGTTTGGATACCGGGAGTTGGAAGAGTCAAGAGTTGATACTCTTCATAAAAGGAGTCTCGAAATTTCAAAATGCGAAATGCCGAAATGTGAAATGTGAAAACACCTTTTTGATGTAGGCCCTAGTCACCGTCTGTGGTCACATCGTCAAAGAGCTATAGAGAAGAGCTCGAAGAGACAAGCACCATTTCAGAGTTTGGGACATGGAGAATTGAGACTCTTCACCACAAGAATGTCGAAATTCAGAAATGCCGAAATGCGAAATAAACGCAAGATCCTATGGATCCAATCCAATGGTGCAGGTGAATTTAAGTATGATCAGAGGGCTTCTGTTGCACTTCAGAGTGTAATTGCTAGAAATGATTGATGGCTTCTACCAGAGGAATCAAACAGGCCTGATTCTGATCATCAGAGAATATGAAGACGCTTGAGGCATCTTCCAGTGGAATGAAGACTATTATTAGAGGTGATTGACAGATGGAAGAGTGTTGAAGCCTGTAACTACAACAGAGAGGATCAAATCGACTTTGATAGAGAAGATGAAGAGTCTCAACTGCGAGACAGGCTAAGGAATCTCAGTATAATGCCCAGTGATGATGGACACATGGGTTAAACAACCAGATAAGCTGAAGAGTGTCCATGATGATTAGGTAGAGAACTCAACATGGATAGAGCATGCAGAAGCATGGCGAGATAGCATGCACAAGGTGCACATAGACTATAAGTATGCTGAACAAAGAAGAGATGGAGTTCCTGTTGTTGAGGGGGATTCAGGAGTGTAGAAGGAGGAGTGTGCAACAACTGAAATACTGAGAAGAGGA